>CM021102.1:253273992-253396903 GCA_007115665.2 Sequoiadendron giganteum | reverse complement strand
TTGAGGAAAGTTCAAGAATCACAAGGATTATTCTGACGAGATGGACAGCAATGGACTCTCACCAATGTTGGATAATCCCCCATGAATGGAATACCAGCATTATAACCCTTTGTTTAGAAAAAATCCAAAACCTTGTCTATCTTGTTGGTGCAAAAGGTCATGTCCTTTGAAGCCGCCCCATGTTATACATGCGGTCTTGTTGTAGAAATGGAAATTATGCCATGGGAGCTTCATGGGTACTAATGCTTGGCTGACCCGAATAAGTGAGTGTCATGGAGGGGAGCCAGTGTGGTCAAGCATTTAACCATTCGCACAATATATGTGTAGTTGGATTTATCCAAGTGGGAACCCAACAAGATATTGCCTCATCATCCTAGGATTGTAAAAGTTCTTGAAAGAAAAGAACACATTGCTTGGTCCTCAAAACATTTGAAAACAAACATACACAAGACCTTCAAATTTCAAACACCTTGTGGGAAACAAATACCTTTGACAAATTTGGACACTCTTGCTTTCCCTAGGGATCATATTCCTAGAGGTTTCTAAGTGCACAAATTCTACCGTCATTTGTTTTCAACAAGGTTAAACATAAGGAAATTTTGCCCTATTTTCCTCGATTTCCACACAATGGACCTTGTGGGATGAGAAAGAAGGTGGGACACTAGATATATAGTTTGAAAATTAAGCAAGCAAGTGTCTTTGATAAAAATAAATTCATTAAACCAAGATAAAGAGACAAATTGAACTTCATGTGTGTTATTTCCAATGATTTCCTACAAGATCAAGATCCCAAAACCAAAGTTTAAGAAAATTAGTCTAAAAACCTAAGAGCAATGCCTTGAGATGCTCCTTGAAGTAAGGGAAAGACTTGTATACAAATTTTATAAAAAAGCCTCAAGGAATAATCCAGTGTTGTATGCATTTTATTGTCAACAAATTCCTGAACTTTTTGAAAAGTTTGCTTTTCTCCCATAGGAAGTCTAGCATGTTCTTCAATACCGAGGTTTTGTAGGGAGAGTCATGTCTAGGTTAAGGTTCAAGATCAAAGTCATCATCCCGATTCTTTCCTCCATCAACCAAAATCTCATCTCATCAACAAAACCTTTTTGAAATCTAAAAGCAATCACCACGCTAAACTTAGAGGGCTAAACCCACATCACCCTATCTTGGCTTAACACACCTAGCCAAAATAGTCAAACCTTTGGACAAATCTATCTTTAGGATAACACAACTTCCTAAAGTCTATTAGTTCACAATTACATTGGCTTAACACACTTAGCCAATTCATCCATTTGTGCAAGTTCCCCTAGGATAACACAACTTCCTAGGGAATACAACTTCACAATAATCCTATTTGACTTAACACATCTAGTCAAATTATCACAATCAATCTAAAAGTCCTTACAAGTTTAGCATATACCTTCAAAATTTCTTCAAAAAGGTTTTCACTCACTCATCCCATCCATTTAGCCCATCACCATTACCACCATCTTTGATCTTTTAGCTTCCCTAGTTCTTCTCTTTTGGGCCTAAAAGGTTAGGATCGAACAAATCCCTATTTTTTATGGTCCAAACAAGATCTCAATACAAGAAGAACATGGATAATATCAGAGAAATATCAAATTCTGTGGACACGAGTCAATTAAACTCTGAAGTGAAGCTAGCGGGATCAAGCAATCCCCCAAGAAACTCTCCCTTGTCATCACAAAATCCTCAAGAGGAGAGTCATCAAGAGGACATCACGAACGAAGACATGGGGATGACACAATTCGAAATCATGAAGATGGTTCAAAATCCAAAGAACCACAAAATTGTCAGTGATATGTTCAAGTACCTAAATACGCTAGCAGGAGAAGGGGCCTAGTTCCCTCCTGACCTTGATGCAAGCACTAGTATAGATGTGCCTATTCCAAATGCATCCCCAATGTCAAATGTCAATCAAGAAATGCCTCCCACCACCTCGGCCATCACACCAAATGTAAACAAAGGGAGTGCCATGTTTCAAGAATTGCAAAGGCATCGCCCTATGGCTAACAAAGAAGCAGTCATCACCACCATGTCAGTTACGTCTGTTCCAAAAAATCCATCCCACCCATACATTCAGCTCACCTTCCATAACCATGTTGGCTCATCTTCATTCCATGCAACACCAGCCTGTCAATCAAACATACAAAATTCTCTACCAGTTGAAGAAGGAAGCTTGTTTGAAATAACTGACATTGCAAATCCTTTTTTTTAAGGTAGCATTCCATCTCTTCCCCCATTTTCATTTACCACCATGTCACCTCTGGGATTGGGTTTTCCTCCTATCAACATCGATGGTTTCTCAGAACCTAGAAATCTAAACATCACGCCCAATTCCCTCTTCTTTCCCACATCATCACAACAACAAGGGGCAACCATACAAGCCACCACCATAATTGGTCCTCAAATATCCCAAAGCATACCATCTCAAGGACCAATCATCTCAACCACCCCTCCAACAACCCAAATCCCAATCACTACCACAATCCCTCCACCTGTCACAATGGTTGGCATGATTCCTGTTCCACCACCAATCCCACCAAAAGCCAATACAACAAACTCATTCACCACGCTAATCCAAACCCTTCAAAATGCCAACCAACAGAGAGTACTCCAAAAAAAGAAGCAATCTCGAGCCCAAGCCCAAGCTCAAGCCCAAGCACAAGCTCAAGCCCAAGTGCAAGCTCAAGCCCAAGCCCAAGCTCAAGCACAAGCACAAGCCCAAGCACAAGCCCAAGCTCAAGCCCAACAACAAGCACAAGCACAACATTGAGCACAATTGCAAGCGATCCATCTACAAGCCTACCAACAAGCCCTGCAAGAACTTTTAGGCACAACAACAAGCTAAACAACAAGCTTTGTTGGCACAACAGTAGCTCGACCAACAACAAGCTTTGTTGGCACAACAACAGCTAGACCAACAACAAGCTTTAATAGCACAACAGCAGATTGATCAACAACAGGCTTCATGGGAACAACAACAGATGGACCAACAACAAGATCAACAACAAGCCTTGTTGACGCAAATGCAGGCATACCATCAGGCTTTGAACGCACAACCGAGCTTGCATAAATCCCACTAGTACTCTCCCCACCCATCAAACACCTCGAACACCTCACAACTCATTCATCCCACCTCCCGATCCGAGCAAAGATGTCGCAACACAAATCAAACTGCTTTCGCAGCAAGTTTGGACTTACAAGCAGGAAAAACCACAAGGACACGGGGAACTTATGCCCTTACCCTTTCGATAGAAGCCTCACCATGATACCGTTCCCAAAGGGATTTGAGATCCCCAAATTTGACAAGTACAATGGAATGGGTAACCCTGAAAACCACATCAGGGAATTTCAGGTGCACTGCATGGAGGTCGCATATGATGACACGTACCTAATGCGACTCTTCCCTCGTAGCCTGACTGGTCCAGCCATGGAATGGTTTTCTCGCCTACCCACGGGCATTAAAACATTCGAAGAAATTGTGGAAGCCTTCCTTAAGAATTACTTTTCAATATGGGTGCGGATGTTAGTTTGGAAGAACTGTCATGCACTCAAAAGGAAAAGGAGAGCTATTCACATCCTTCTTGCAAAGATGGTGATCCAAGGCCAATCAGAGCAAGTGGACCATGCTAGAAGAACAACAAGTTTGCACCATCATAGCCAATCTAGATGAAAACTTGGCGTTTTACTTAAAAATGCAGTGCATCACATCTTATGATCAACTGATCCCAAAGGCGCTCAACATCGAAAGAGCCCTTACTGTGCGAGGAGGCACACCAACATTCACTCCACCATAGGATAACTACCCATCTAACAACTACAATGATAAACCTCGAACATGGTCGAGGAATAAAAATATCACGAACGACGGTGTGGTCGATGCTAAAGTGGTCATAAGTGCCCCTAAGCAGAATACCCAAAACCATCATCAACCGCAAAATCATAATCACAACAATGTGCAGACTAATGCGGTAGTAGCATAGCCACAACCATCTTCCACCAATCAAATCAACAATTTGGGTAATCAAGGAGGACCACCTCCCCACAACAAGTATCCCCCCAAGAGGAAGTTCACAGCTCTTGGTGAATCGATTGAGTCCATAATGAAGAAGCTGGTCAAAGAGAATCTAATCAAAATCTCTAACTCTGAGCAGTACACTGAACCCATGACCAAGCCACCGTGGTATAACGAAAATCTCCTTTGTGACTTTCACAAAGTCAAAGGACATACCACCGCCAATTGCATGAGGCTGAAAAACATCATCCAAGACCTCATTGAGGATAAGGTCATCAACATCGAGCAGCCGACCGGAAACCAAGACTTGAAAATATACACGAATCCGATGTCGAACCATAACCAAGGGAACAATCAAGGAAATAATCAAGGGAATAATAAGGGCAAGCAAAAGTATGCTAGTGCTAATCTAGTATACGAGGAGATAGTTGGGTGTGTCGACGAAATGGTCACCGTCATAAATATCAAGGGAGCCAACAATGACTATGGAGTCACCACACGAGGTAGAAAGGTTACCATCGCTGGGGCACCTGCTAAGACGTCCATTTCCAATACAAAGGTCATCCCCTATGATTACAATGTCATTGACCAGCTGAAAAGAACACCCACCCAAATCTCCATCATGGAACTATTGAAAATCTCCGTCACCCATAGGAAGTTGAGTCTACCGTTGCTGCCACCCTCGACACAGAGCAATTTCAGGCTATGGTGGGTAACATCGTTACCCCAAATCTCATTACATTTTCGGATCAAGATTTCCCTCCACAACCATCTCATAATCACACACTCCACCTCCAAGTACCAATCCACAAAAATAAAGTCAAACGAGTCATGGTAGATGGAGGTGCAGGCCTTAATATTTGTTCTCTAAAACTCATAAATAAATTGGGATTCATCGAGGATTCCATCAATAAGAACAAAAGCATCACAATAAGGGCGTATGATGACCAAGAAAGAGTGTCTCAAGGCACTATCAAAATCCCCATCCAAGTGGGGCCGACAACTATGGAAACCACCTATCAGGTCCTCGACCTTGACCTACCATACAACATCCTCCTAGGATGCCCGTGGATACATGGAATGAAGGCAGTGGCTTTGACCTATCACCAATGCATCAAGTTCTCACATCAGAACAAGGAGGTCACTATATATGGGGATCTTGAACCCTTTGCCTACTGCAAAAACTTGGAAGCCAAGTTTTATAAGATCCCCCAAGTACCCAAAAACAATGAAGAACCATCTACTTCATACATAGACCCAGCTAATCTTGCTTCCACTTATGCGACAGAGACACCCGCCATCCCTAACATATCTGAGATTAAAAACATGATCCAGGACAATGGATACAGTGATTATAGATTGAAAAGAAATGCATTTGTTGTAGGAGAGTTACCACAATCTCCTAGGTCGCATGGACAACCCTAGCCAGTTCAAACACCTGTCTGCACTATTAGAGTAGAACCCTTTGGATTCCACCGTTGGGGGGATCTCAGTCGAGAGAATATGGATGAGGAGGACATCTCAAACACACTATACCAAGATGAAAGACCCACTCCCACCCTACCCATGGAGGAAACTAACAGAGGGTTACAATTGATGTTTGGTATGGGCTATAACAAGAATGAGAGCCTAGGAAGAAACAGTGATGGACGGTTGGAGCCCATCATTGTAGAAAGAAGAATGCGGAACCTTGGCCTCGGGTATACTCCTCTAAGTATAACTGTACGTGGTAGAGGTACTTCCAGAAGGGCAGTCAAGTCCTCGCCTCAGGTAACAACAACCACTCCTAAACCACCTGTTTGCTTAGGTATCCCACTCGATAATTACACCTTTGACATCACCGATGTTTGTCCCAGTAGTGATGATGATGATACCATAGCAGGTCTCCTTAGGCTCTTTGAAGATTCCACCTTGTTAATGATCAGTGCCTCCACAGCTGAGTCAAACCAACCAACCCACCGAATCACTTTAGTACACCCGCAACTCATCGATCACGATCAACGAGGGCCACCAATTCTAGACTCATTCAAAAACGATGAGGCACTCTCAAAATTCATGGGACTAAGGGATACAATTCTATATGGAGACCATAAGGTAGGCTTCAACATCATGTTAGACACACAAGAATACTATGGGGAGACGATTGAGTCCTTCAATCGCAAAAGAAAAATAGCGAGAATAAGCTCAGGGTTATTGAGTGAAAACCACACAGTGGCACTCTCTAACCAAAAAACAGTAAAAATAAAGGACGCATCTAGTGGTGAAGACCTCTCTGAGGCACCGAAGGATGAAGGATTCAATCTCCCCCCTACTGCTCTACATCAGGAGAAATCAACAGTATTGGCAGAACATTGCAACCCGGTCAACTTGGGAATAGAAACAGAGCCGCAAATCACATTCTATGCTCAAACACTTCAAACAGAAGAACAAGAACTATTGGCAACATTCTTAAGAAAAAGAAAGGTAAACTTTGCATGGACTTATGCTGACATGCCATGTCTAGATCCTGAGGTGGTGGTTCATCATTTGGCTATTTACCCCAGAGCAAAACCAGTCAGACAAAAGCTAAGGAAGATGCACCCACAAATAGCCTTGCTCGTCAAAATTGAGCTAAAGAAACTTCTGGATGTTGGCTTCATACGCCCGATCGACTATCTAGAATGGGTATCAAATCTTGTACCTATCTCAAAGCCAAAAGGGGGCATCCACATCTGCACAGATTTCAGAGACTTAAACAAAGCATGTCTTAAGGATGATTTTCCACTACCCAACATTGACATGATAGTGGATATGACGGCTGGACATGAGATGCTATCCCTAATGGATGGCTTCTCAGGGTACAATCATATAATGATAGCAAAAGAAGACCAACATAAGACAACCTTTACATGTCCTTGGAGCACCTACTGCTGGAATGTGATGTCATTTGGGTTGAAAAATGCAGGAGCTACATACCAAAGAGCCATGACATTGATCTTCCACGACATGATCCATAAAATAGTCGAAGATTATGTGGATGACATATTGGCTAAATCAAAGAAAAGGCAGGATCACATAGCAACTCTAAGTGCAATCTTTGATAGACTAGAACAATCCAAGGGTAGACTCAACCAGAAGAAGTGTGTCTTTGAAGTACAATCAGGAAAGCTGTTGGGATACATAGTTTCAATGAGAGGGATAGAGGTGGACCCTGCAAAAGTAAAAGCAATCCTTGAAATGGAAGCACCAAGAACGTTAAAGCAACTCAGAGGATTACAAGGTAGACTCCAGTCCATCCGGAGATTCATAGCACAACTAGCAGATAAACAGATCGCCTATTCACACCTGCTTCACAAGGGAGTCACATTCAGGTGGGATGACAAGTGCGAAAAAGCATTTAAAAAGATCAAGAAATACCTACTTACACCACCTGTGTTGATGCCACCAATTGTCGGAAAGCCATTAATCCTATACATCTCAACAACAACAGCCGCCCTTGGTGCCCTTTTAGCCCAACATGATGAAAAGGGAACCGAGCGGGCCATCTACTATATCAGCAGAACAATGGTGGGGCACGAGCTCAATTACACATCAATAGAAAAGGCTTGCCTGGCACTGGTATTTGCAGCCTAGAAATTCAGACACTACATGCTAGCTCATCAAATCAAGCTGATTGCCAAGATAGACCCCCTGAAATATCTATTGTCAAAAGCAATGCTCACAGGCAGAATGGATAAATGGGTAATGATACTATCCGAACATGATATTGAGTATGTTGAGCAAAAGGAAATCAAAGGACAAGTTACTATGGACCAGCTAGCAGAAGCTCCCCTCTACATGGAAAACCCGCTCGTATCAGAATTCCTAGATGAGTCCCTTTTCAACCTTGGTGCAGCCGACCACTGGAAATTGTACTTTGATGGCTCCCACACACAGCATGGATCAGGAGCCGGTGTGTTCTTCATCACCCCGCAAGGAGACTGTATACCCAGGTCATATAAATTGGCATTCCCCTGTACCGACAATATTGCAGAATACGAGGCTTTAACCATAGGCCTCAAGATTGCAACACAGTGGCAAATAATGGCATTAAAGGTCTATGGGGACTCGCAACTTATCATCAACCAATTCAACGGTGAATACCAAACTAAGGATGATAAGCTCGCACCATACAAAAAGGTGGTAGAAAGCCTCAAGGAATCATTCATCGACATCACCTTTGAGCAGATACAAAGGACAAACAATAGAGCAGCCGATGCAATGGCAACAATTGGATCCTTGCTAGACATTCCTCGCAACGTCTCAAAACATGAATTCCTCGTAGAACAGTTTCTTGTACCCACGTTCGAGGTACCAGAGTCAGAATACGCATGTGAACTCGTTGGTCCCGGTGATCTTTGGTACCATGACATATACACCTACCTAAGATTAGGAATCCTCTCGGCTGACATTACCCCAAACCTCAAATGCACTTTTGTCAAAAGGTCTTCACGATTCATCATCCTAGGAGAGACCCTCTTCTATAGAAGTATCGATGGAACCTTGCTACATTGTTGAAAACCTAAGGAGGCCACGACTGCTCTAACTGAGGTACACAATGGCACATGCGGTTCGCACTCGAGTGGTATGAGCTTGGCTAAGAAGTTGCTGAGAACCAGGTACTACTGGCTGACAATGGAGAGAGAGGCACATGAATTTGTCAGAAGATGCCTGCAATGCCGACAACATGGAGGCCTTATTCATGCACCAGCTTAAGAACTGCATCCCATTGTTACACCTTGGCCCTTTTCACAGTAGGGGCTCGATCTCATTGGTAAAATCTTGTCCACCTCATCAAATGGCCACAAGTTCATTATCACCACCACTGAATATTTCACAAAGTGGGTCGAAGGAATTCCCATGACCTACATCATAGGAAAACAAATATCCAAGTTCATCTTGAACTACCTCATTTTCCAATACAGTATTCCCCAATCCATTATCTCTGATAATGGAACACCCTTCAAAAATCAGGATGTTTGTGATTTGTGTGAAAAATTCAAAATCCAACACCGCTTTTCCACCCCATACTATCCACAAGGCAATGGCCAAGCAGAAGCTACGAATAAAACCATCCTGAAAATCCTCAAGAAAATAGTCAATGACTATGGTCATGACTGACATCTATAGCTAAATCTCATCTTATGGGCCTACTGCACCAGCATCTGTATGCCAACAGGCGCCACCCCATTCTCCCTGGTCTACGGATCAGAAGCCATCCTCACTATCGAGATTGAGCTTTTGTCATTGAGGATATCTTTGTAAAACCTCATCACAAATGAGGAATATAGGGTTACAAGACTGAATGAGCTGGAGTTACTAGATGAACGACACATGGATGCCCTAAATCATCTACAAGTATACCAAAATCGCCTGAAACAGAGCTACAACAAGAAGATCAGACAACACACTTTCCAAGTTGGTGACCTTGTGCTGAAAGAAAACCAAAAGAATGTGCCAAACCCGGATACAAAAGGAAAGTTTGAGCCTAACTGGCTGGGACCCTTCATCATCATCGCAAGCTACAAATCAGGGGCATATCAATTGTCAACATCAGAAGGTGAACCTTTGCAGGAGCCCATGAATAGTTCGCACCTCAAAAAGTTTTATGCCTAAGAACTTGCAAGGTATGCAACTAGAAAATACAAAAACAATTGAAAAAAGTCCTGAAAAAATGGTTACTTTGATGAAAACCTGGCAAACAAGCGTCTTGGCGACAACAAAAAAATCAAAAAATGCAAAAATCCAAAAAAATCAGAAAAAGGATTGAAAATAGTAAAGAGAAAAAATTCGTCCTCTAGTGAAAACCACTTCGGTGGCACTTTGGACAAGTACCTTGGTGAAAACTTGGCAAACAGGCACCAAGTGTAAATAAAGCACCCCCCATCTACCAGGATTTGCATGACTCACTCATTCCATCGCATCTCAATAAATCATCCATCCACCCAATCGCCTGGATCCATACCATAGCCTGAGCTAATGCCCATATCATATTCCACCATGGTACTACTTGGCGCATTCCTAAGGTCAGTTTGTCCTACCTTCATCGGAGTAGTCTATTGCATCACATTGGGGGCATGTTCCCACATACATCGGATCGGATTCATGTATATTCTCGTAATCTTCTTCAAATTCATCAAAAACCCAAAAACATCCAAATCATTCAAAAAATCCAAAAACATGTTGAAATATCATAAAATCTTCAAAAAATACATCATTGAGTCTTGTCAGTTTTTCACCTTGTCGAACTACCTCATCTCTGAGCTTGAACGTAGGCAAGGTTGATCCTTGATCATCCCTCGAGATAGTTATGGTCAGTCCTTAGGCATCCGTCTCATTGGCAATTCATTTGCCCATCTAGTCTACATCTTAAGTCAGTCCTTTAAGCAATAAAAGGGCAATCCGTTTGTCCATCTTATCATTGAGTCAAGTTTGTTGTCAGTCGAACTATGTGGTCTTTGCGTGTATAACGTAGGCAAGGATAATCTATGGATCAGCTCTTGAGACCCCTAGGATAGGTCTTTAAGTTAGTCTCTTCGTCTTAAATCTTGAAAATCCAAAAACATTTGTAAAATATCTTCAAAATCCAAAAATAGCCTCAAAATATTTTGAAAACCCAAAATGGTGCATCCATTTCATCTCCCTTTCACCCGTGATTGTCATCATTTCTAATAAAGCAATCATCACTTTCACCTTCTGGTGAGTCAGTCAGAAGCAAGTATAGTAGGTTCTAAAGTGAACACCTTATCGTCAGAGTTTCAAGCCTAAGTCAGTAAGCAAGCAAGGTGGTCAACTCTGAGTATCAATAGCTTATCACCCGATCAGTCCCACCAAAACCTTGATCACTACATGTCCTAGGATGAAGCTTTCCTACGATGGACATAAGCATCAGGTACCCCTCACAGTAGTTAGTCTTGGCTAGCGGTACGAAGAACATTAACTTGTTTGTTTATTTTATTTGGTCTTATTGACTTATCTTATTTTGCGCTCATTTCAAGGACCTCTCGGTGATGCCTAAACAAAACAAGTTTAGATAGAAAGGAATGGAGCAATGATCATTATCTTTTTATCTGTTGTGCTTGTTGGATATTCTTGTAAAATAACTTCGTCATGCATACTTTGTTTTGTTTGTAGGAAGGATGTTTTAGGTATCTTGTCTTGGCCCGAGATGTCTAGAATATTTGAACTGCATTCTAAATAAGGTTATGTTTGTCAAGTGTAAACAAGAATACTCCTATCTAATTGTCGAGTCAAAGTCCATCACACTAGGTACCATGCCATCCTGGTCCTTTATACCTTGATGCATTGTACTTATGTGTGTTATCAAACATAACACAATTGACCCTTTGAAAATCTCATTTCCTAGCAATGAAAATCCCCATCTCCATCCTAACTAATTCATTAATTTTGTGTTTCTTCTACCTTCTTTCCACACTAACATAGTATCATAACAGTAATCAAAGCATCACCCATACATACACCCTGCATCCACATGATCATTAGCATCAAAAGCACATTGCATCATATCATTATCTTAAGACAGCATTACATCATACATAATCATTTACATACATTATCATTTGCAACCATTACCATTTGCATTCATTACCATCATTAATATGCATTACATCATTAAAACATGAAAAATATACAAAAAGAAATGCATCCATCAAATACATCACATCACATAAGCATAAGAATAGAAACATCTCATAGCATCATACATTTGCATATTATACATCCGCATATCATACATGTGCACCATACATATCATAAAAAGGCGAATCATCTCATATATATCATCAAAAAATACTATTATGATACAAATCGGATCAGATGTACATCGAATACATAATATAATAAGGCCAAAATACTGCAGCATGTATATCAAAAATGAAGTAAACTGTCATGTAATCAAGAGGGGGGCGGGCCCTACTGGCTACTGCCCTCCCCATCCTGTCTCTCACCATGGGCCTCTGTCGGTTGCCTCCTTGTCTGCTAGGAAAAGTCTGGCACTCTGCTACCTGAGGGTACTACCTATTGGTAATGTTGCTGATAGTACTCGGCCTCTCTGATGGCCTCTTTGTACTCACGAATATTGACTGATCGGCCCGGGATGAGGATGCTGCACTTTCTAACTGTTTCCACCGGCCTATCTCCTGATCCCTCTCGGATCATGCCAGGTCTCTCTCCACTGTAACTGTAGCAACCTATTGTCGAGCCTCATCCCGCTTAGCTGTCAAAGCCTGTACCTACCCCTGTAGCTGCTGAATCAACACATCTCGGTGATCGGGTTGTCCCGTTGGCTGCCCTGTTGGATGCTATACTGGCTGCTATTGAGGATCTACCCTTGACTGACCATCTTGTTCCCCTACTTGGATAGGTGTCTGATGAGGAGGTGGCCCACCTCGTCCTCTGCCTTGCCCTCTGCTAGCTGTCCGACCCCTGCGTCTGCGTCATGGGACAACTGTGCCTGGAACAATCAATTTGAGTGGAGGTCTGAACCATGCCCTATAAGCTGGAGTGACCCCCGCATCTGCTGGCCCCTGATCATATGGCTACGGTCGAGCCACTAACTACCTAAATGAGGACACCGCCTTGGCTACCAGGATGGGCTAGCCCCATGCTGTCTCTCTGGTCGTACGTGCAAAAATGGCCACATACTAGTCATCAGGCCTGTCCTGTACCTCCCCGAACTGACGAGCAACCCTGTCTGGAAGATACCTCTCAATCATGGTGTGCTCTCGGCCCTGCATCAAACTGTCCTACTGGGCGAAGAAGAGCTATTGATCATCATCTCACCACGGACCAACACCCATCCACGCTCTCTAGACGAACTCTCTCATCTCATCAAGAACTCGCCGCCAGTGCGGAATACCACCTACGCCAGTGAAAGAAAAGTGCATCGTTGCCCCGCCATACCGCCAAACAAGGGGATCATCTGTCTCTAGGAGAACTAGTGTGATATCTGGGTGAAGCACTGGGATCCTCTCCCATGCCCAGATGTGCAGTAAGGTACCTCCAGCCTCGATGGACCTGCTATCCAAGTAAGCAAACTCATGAAGATCCCTATAGAGGGACGCCAGTAATACCAGTCCCCAAGCGAAGCACTCCCTGTGGTGAACCATCTGATCCCATGCTAGTCCCCATCTTGGACTGAAGTATCGGCCCCGCCGATCAGGTACTACAAGGCCTGAGATGATAGCAGCAATAATCAATCTGTACGTGTGCACGCGGTCGTGGTATAGCTCTAAGTCAATCTGACCGTCACAAAAGTCAATCTCATCCAACTCCATAACCTCGTAACAAGCCTCTCTGCCAGCATCCGGATCATAGATGACTTGAGTCCCATGAATAAGCAATCAGAGGATGCGCCATACATCATCAAGAGTGATGGTGGCCTCACCGGTAGGAAGATGGAAGGAGGAAGTCTCACTATGCCATCGCTCCGCCAGAGCCGTAAGCATACCTAAGTGAGCCCGAACGGGAGGGACGTACACAACATACCAGAGACCAAGGGCACCAAGGTGCTCCTGGACCAACTCATGCATATCCCCTAGTCTGCTAAGCACTGACCATCGGTGCTCCCGTGAGTAAAGTACACCAGGCTCCTCTTGCACAGGGAAGGTCATTGCGTAAAAAAAAAAAAGTTTCATTTGCATCTCACATTAAATTTTTCCCTAAACTGAAAAATGCAACGCTGTTTGCAGGTGCGGCCCAGTTTGGAAAGTTCCAAACTACACCGCAGTGGTGGAGTTTGACATTTTAACAGTCTCAAAGTGGCTTGCGTGGCGCACTTTGCATATGCGGTCCTACTTAAGGCAAACCCTAATTTCCTAACTACGCCACGCGGTGGAGTAAGGGCACACGGCATACTTTTGGTCAGTTAAACCCTAATTTGCAAAGTGGCCCGCACGGTGCACTTCACATATGTGGTGCAAAAGGGGACCACGCGGTTGCGATAAGGCACTTTCCGCGGTGCCATATAATGTCGTGCCGTTTGTGCAGGACTTTGACCCTATTTAATGCACGTAAAATGATAAATTTGAAAGTTGGATAGGGGTACATACCACGGGTCCTGCACCGACTGGCCGCTAGTGCGTCTGAACCCTCTCTAGTGCCTGGGAAGCTGTCGTTGCACAATTTCAACCAAGACTGAGAGCTCAAAGTGTCAAATTTTTCAAAGGTTAAGATTGCAAATGTATTGAAAATGACCCCTCAAGGTCTATTTAAACCTAAAATTTAGGGTTTTTTTGACCTAATTTGACATTCCGAAGGAGGTTTTGGTCCCCCAAACCCATTTTCATCCAACCGAGAGTGATTTTGCGTCCCTTTTAGCATTTTAATGCATTTTTCTAGCATTCTAGGGCATTTCTGGCCTGTCAGGCACCTTGTCATCTTTTTCGCGAGATCATCCAAAACATCAAAATTTTCGTCCGATCTCTCGAGGGGGCAATATCCAGCAATATCCTTCCATTGGGGTAGCAGTAAGGCATCTGAAAAAATTCAAAAAATCCTGAACCTTTGATCACAACAGTTTATTCTTTGAATCAATGCAACAGGTACATTGCTTCAAAGAGGGGCAAAATGTAGACATGGAAAATGTACAAGTTCATTTTGGCACACCTGATCCCGATTACTAACAATGTTTCCTCTTAAATCACATTCTCAGCATTTCATCACATTCTATCTCTTAATTTAATAAATCATTATTTATTGGATTAAGTCTTCCTCTTTCAATGATTAAATTAATCAATTAATTTAATTAACCATTGCATCTCTGTTTAATTAAATAAATCATTTTATTTAATTAAAATCTCTAAAGTCCTCCTATTAAATTAAATAAATTAAACCTTATTTGATTTAATCTAACATATTCCTTCTTGATTAAATAAATCAAATTCATTTATTTGATAAATCATTTCCTCTCAATTCTTGACTTAAATCAATTCATAAATCTAAGTCTAAATTGTCACATCTCCTAATTCCTCATTAAATTAATCAAATCCTTGATTAAGTTAATCCCTATCACTAAAATCCTCTAGAAGATGCAACTTGCACAATAAATCAATTACTTTGATTTATTTAATTCTCTATTTTCCCTTACAAAGCATCAAAAGGGAATATTCCCTCATTTGAATTCAAAAAGGCCAAGTGGACTTGGTCCTTCCAACAAGGCATTCAATGCCTCTTACATGTCCTTGACCTTGAGCCAAGTGACATTAACTTCACTTCTCTTCCCCCTTCAACAAGTCAACTCACCATTTCAAATTCAAATTTATGCATTTATCATGCACATTGGCCAAAATGTGCTCATTCCTCATCCAATCACATGTGGACAAGTGGCACAATGCCATTGGATTATCTTTTGTCCCACATTGCTTAATCTTGTTCAGTTCTTCCAAATAGAATTCTATAAATTGGAGACTTTTCTCCTCAATCTTCATCCACAATTTACATGCAAAGTTACTCTCTCCAATTGAGAACTAATTTTGTTCATCATATCCAAGCATTCATCATTTGTCACATTTGATACCAAAGTTATGCTCAATTCTCTTTGGAGATTTGACCATTTCTAGATTCACATATCATTGCTACTTAGGAATTGGGAAAGGGCCAATTGCAACACTTCATTGGCACCAATTCCCTCATAAGATCATCATACTATTAGCTTAATTAGGATTTAATTAAATTTTAGTTTCTTATATTGTGTTCTTCTTTCCTAATTTAGTTTGAATAGATGGATTTTATGGGGAATCTCTCACTCTTGTATTGCATTTGAATCTAACGTTTAACCATGTTTGTCGTCTTTGTGCATTCACAGGTTTAGGGGTTCACACATAGACCTATTGACACAAACTTACAACATGTTAGATTGGTCACATGAAAATGCAAGTTAGCTAGTTAGTGCACAAAATATTAAGAAATATTGATGGAAAGCAAATAATTATCAAAACATATATATCGTATGGAACTACTTATTCACAAAGTGGATTTTCCAATGCCCTAATTTCACATAGCTATCAATCCAAATCATGTTACCCTTAATTCGTAGACATATTTGCTAAAGTTTTTCTCCTGTACAGAAAGCAAAATTGAGGTAGAAAAATAGGGTTGAAATGATTGCAAAAGATATAAATGTAAAGTTTAGTAGCATAACCCCCTATAGATTTGTTATCTTGTCAGAAACTGAATGAATTTTTTTGTAAAAACAATGAAAACATAGGTTACAATAGAAAAAGATTGTTAAATTCGTAGTTAGTGCATTCACTGAAGTCTAGATGCAATTGTTGATCTATAGAGCACTACCGCCAATTTGGAGTGTATCCGTTGAACCAAAATTGTAACACCATAAATCACTAAAACAACAAACTTTTGTTAGTTTGACCAAGGACATGATTTCCACAAGGCATGCCAAAAATGTGAGTGAATATTTTTGTAAAGGTTAAGAATTTAACTATAAAATTGAATAACACAAAAATACAATCAAACACTTAGTTAGGGTGTTAAGAAATCTAATTAAAACATAAACTTAACAATCAACTCCATGTTAGACCTCCTAGTTGTGTGAAATGGTTTTTCCCTTTGATCAATTTTATGTGTTCTCATTGAAGTATAGATTTTTGATTGAGGAGATGGATGGCTAACATTGAACATGAAGATCAAGGGTGGAGATGGCTTGAAATTTCTCGAGCATGGAGATGGTGCCAAGTGGACAAAGGAGATGGGATGAGAAGATGGGGGTACTATGAGATACCTTTGTAAGGTGCCTTATAAAGGTTCTTTTTTCAACACCTTACCCAAGGTACTTGAGAGAACACATGGGAATTTTAAAATCCGTTTATGAATTTGAGGAATGAGAGCCCATACCTCCCAAGTACATGGGGGATTTTCCAAAAGGATGGCATTTAAAGTTGGGGTGCAAAGTGGATTGTGTGGAGATTTGGAGTAGTCAAATCCCCACTCAATCATTGGTTAGGTGCACATTATTAAGGTTAGATCGGGGAAAATTAGAGGGTTAATGATAGGTTAGGAAAAGTGATGGAGGATGTGACAAGGGGGGAATTAAATAAAATACATATTTATTTAATTTTTAAGAAGAAGGGGGATAAAGGATAGGTAAACAATTAGAAATGATTATTTACCTTAGTCTAGACCTTAGAGGGAATAAAAGAAATGATTTTGGACAATTGTCGTAGTAAAAATATTAATTAAATAGTAAACATATTATCCAGTTAATGTTTAGGTTAGAAATAGGATAAATTAAAATAATTTGATCAAATATAAATGACCAATTTTAGGTGTCTACACCCACCAAATTTATGTTGTGTATTTATTTTATTAAGTATAAACAATAAACCTAGATCTTTTAGGGAGGTTTTCTCTTCAGAGGATAATGACTCTTGGATGTTAGTCATGCTAAGGAGATGATAGATGACAGATTTGGATAGTTGTAACACCTAAGATCAAGTGTTAGTTTTATTGATGAAAGAAAAAAAAATAGTTACAAGTGATTGTATAAGAAGAAATTTGTGCAAATGGATGACTAAAGTGGTATGAGGCCACACTAGTGGCCAAGGGCTACTCCCTAAGAGAGGGGGTTAATTTTAGTGATATTTTCTATTTTGTTTCTAAGTTAACTTCAATTAGATTCCTATTATCTATTGTTTTCACTTGTGATTTTGAGATTGAACAAATGGATGTTAAAACTACTTTCTTGCATAAGAATCTTGATGAGGAGATTTATATTTGACAACCTAATAATTTATTTGTGAAAGGGAAGGAACACTTTTTCATAGGTTAAAATGGTTATTATATGGTCTGAAATATTAAACCAAGATGTGGTAATCAAAATTTTGATACTTTTACATTGAGTTGAGTCATATTCTAATCATTATCTTGTATATGGATTAAATGTTGTTTATTGGTAACAAAGGGTGATGATTAGGGAGCTCAAAACTTAGCTTTATAGAAAACTTGATATGAAAGATTTGGGGGATGCAAAATGCATTATTGGTATGAAGATTCAGAAGGATCAAGTACATAAAAAAATCTAGTTGAGTCAAAGTAAGTATGTTGATACCATTTTGTAGTAGTTTAGTATGCATGATTGTAAACCAGTGAGTATTCCATTTCCTATTGAAACTAAAATTTTAATAAAGATGTATTATAAATTAAATGACGATTTTGTGGATATGTCTAATGTGAATTATGCTAGTGTTTTCAATAGCCCGATGTATTCAATGGTTTGCATTAGTCTATATATTTCCCAAGTAGTGGGAGTTTTGAGGAGATTTATGTCTAACTTTGGTAAGGAGAATTAGATTTTTGCTAAGAGGATTTTTAAATATTTTTGAGCAATTTTGATTATTATTTGTGTTATCATGGTACCAATGATATGGATAAATCATTAAACATACATTTTTTTGTGGATGCAGACTAGGCAAGTGACTTAGATAGTCAAAGTTTTACAAGTTGATGTAGTCAAGATTCAAGGGTCTCATCAAGCTATCGAATCTTGCAGCCTTAACATCTCATCCAACCCACATTCTTATACATATATCAAGGACAACATATTTTTTATAACAAGATCCGAAACACGTCTTTATTATCACTTTCATTTGTGCATCCATACAACAAAATTCCTCAAGAACAATTACATATAGTGAGGATTTGAACAAGAAATAAAATTCAAAAAATTTACAAGGGTTTTTAGGCACTTCATACCTTCAAATCTTCAAAGTCTCTTGCCTTCAAATTTCTTTGCTTCACTCCTCTTTGTAAATCTTATTTTTTCCTTCATCCTACAACTCACATAACTTCCTTGAACACATAAAACACACTTGCAACTTTCTTCTTCTATTCCTCTCCTCTTGGAAAGCTAATTTTCTACACTTTCCTTCATGCAATCCTCTAGAGCAACTTACAAATTATTTACTTAAACTTTCTACTTCTGATTTCTTTTGAAACTATTAAAGGTTATACTTATAGATGGTTTCAACTATGTGAAACACCAAAAAGTGGTTTCCAAATTTGCTCTTTCGCTAACCCTTAAAATTCCTACAAAAAATGAAATAAAACATAGTTTGTGCTTCCAAAAGTGTCATCCAAAGTTGTACCATATCCAACATATTACTTTTGTATATACCTTTGAAAAGAATAAAATTAATAATCACCCCAAATTAAAAATTGAAGAGTCATTAATTTGTTTTCCAAAAATTACTAGTTTTTTCTCCATTTTAGGAACCAAAATTGAAAGAATAAGACCAAAATGGAATGTCAAGAGTCACTTGTATTATGCACACTTCCATAGGCATACAAATTGAGACAAAATCCCCTTCCACCATGGTAAATAAACCATTTCAACCCCTAAAACCTTGAAATTAAACAATTTTGCAAATTATAGTAAACACCCTGCTTGACCTTGATGTATGAAATGGAAATAAAATCCTCACAAATAAATAATAATATTCTTACAATACTTCACAATATGCTTATGAAGCTCAAACCTACACCAAAATGCAAAATATTGAACATGAAAAGAAAATATATTTTTGGTGATGCAGGATTGCTTGTGAGCTTGGATGCTCCCGCATCACTAGTGGTTATGCACTTTCTCTATTTGGTGATGTGGTGAGTTAGATGAGTAAGAGGTAGCTCATGATTTATTTTTCAACTATTCAAGTAGAATATATGGTTTCTACGCATGTCTCTAAGGAGGAAATTTATTAACAAAGACTTTGTACAAGTATAAGTTTTGGTTGTAGGGTTGTTAGAATTGGTTGTGACAATCTTAGTGTTATTTGTTTAGCTAGGAATTGATTTTTTAGTATCACTTTTCATGAAATATTGTAGAGACTGGTAAGGTCTTGTTACATACTTGATTGAAACTTATGAAAATGTTATAAATTCCCTCATGAAGCCAATGACCATTGATAAGTTCTCTTGTTCCAAGAGGGCTATGGACCTTGGTGTTGCGAGTATGATGGTGTTGTCATTGATTTCAATAGGATGTCTACTAAATTGTTTTTTCATTGATGTCAATTGTGTATTAAGGAAGATTTTGCATGATGAAAATGTTGAGGATATTAATAAAATTGTGGAAAAGAGGAAAACAGGTTGTTGCAAGTTGTGCACGTGTAGTTGAGATATTGAGGAAGTGTTGTGAGTAAATGGAGTTATCTTTTTATTGTAGTTTCTGGATATGAGTTGGAATGAATTAATGAGCTAAGATGATATCTCTGGTACTTGGTTTTCAATTGCTTTTGAGAAAATTTGATAAACAGAGTAAATTGTGTTGTGCAAGTGTTCAAAGTGTGCTTCGGATCGTGCTCGAAATTTTTTCTATACTGATGTGATGCCTGTGCAAATCTAGTATGTTGTTTTAGGTTGTTAGAGGTTGCTATATTCAGGATTTTGGGTTCTGGATCATTGGTGAGAGGAATTTGTGTTTACCAGTATGTGAACTAGTTTTGCAGTGTTGTATAGAGGTGTCGGGGAGAAATGTATTTGCTCCACATTTCTTCGTAGTTTCTTTTCAAGACTGGTGGCTTTGAAGGAGAGTTAATGATGTTTTTCTATTGTTCGTGTCAAGAAGATTTGTGGTTAGGTGTATCAGAAGCTTCGAAAGTGTGTACTTAATTTTTTATGTGTTTTCATAGGTAACGACCAACCTGGTGTCTACACCATTCAAAAATGTTCAAGTATTAATGGAAGCATAGAGTGGCATGTGAGATTTAATTTTGGGTCTTAGTTAAGTGTTGTTTTTCTCCCCTTTCATTCCTATCCACCGTGGGAATATTTAGGTGCTGACCTAATTTGAATTTGTAAATATAACGGATATAATGCCAACCTTGGAGAAGATGTTTAAGGTTGAGGTTGATATAAATAAGATTAGAGTTGTTGAGAGTTGAAGGAAATAATCAAGAGAGAAGAAAGATAGATGCGAGATCAATGCAAGTGATGTGTGTGATGCGAATTTGAGCAGAGTAGTGTGAACTTCAAAGTATTGGATTCCTGAATGTAGTGAGCTAAAGGTGTCTGAAATATTTCATGCAAGGCTACAAGATTGTTGGGGCATTGTGGTGGATTCCTTTTTGCATTGAGAAAGTGTTCTATGTGTAACATTTCTCTTCTATATTTTTGTATTTTTTTCTATGGTAGTGGTCCCTAGTTGTGAGCCTTTTTGGATAGTGTCTCCTATTCTGGTAGTGAGACCTTTTGTACCGGTTTTGATATTACTTATATTGTGAGATAATCCTCACTGTGGTTTTTCCCTCATTAGGTTTTCCATGTAAATCTAGTGTTCTCTTATGTATGGTGTTTATGTTATCTACATTTCATGATTAATCATATTAATAAAATCGGGGTATTGAATGCATGTAGATCTGATTATTGTTGAGGATTTTTTATGTTTTGATTAGATACAACTAATTCACCCCCTCTCAGTTGTCTTGTTCATTAAAATTCAATAATTGGTATTAGAGCAAGGTTCCTTGGAGAAGAGCTTAACTGCTTGAGGTAGATCTCGGATGGTGAACAAGGTTTCTTTGGAATGCCTTGGATTCGATGACACGGATTATGCATTCAGGAAGACAAAGATGGAAGGATATCTAACAAATCTGGGATTTGAGATTGAAAAGGCTTATCAGACTTCATATACTCCACCTTAAAATGGTCCAAGTACAAGTGCATAGATCAAGGCACATGAAATCAATGCTAAGGCAAGATTTATTATTGTGAATAGTCTTTCGAATATTGAATTAGTAAAAGTCATGAGTTTGAAGACTGCTAAAGAGGTTTGGGACAAGCTAGAAAGTATTTATGAAGGAGATGAAAAAGTCAAACAAGAAAAGTTATAGAATTTGAAGGAATAATTTAAGACCTTGCATATGTTTGAAGATGAAACAATCTAAATCTACATGCAAAGAGTTGATGAGCTAGTGAGCGCAATGAGAAGTCTTGGTGCACAAGTCAAAGAATATAAAGTGGTAAAGAAATTTCTCAGATCTCTTCCTAATTCTTATAGTGAAAAGGTATCCGGTATTGAGGAAATTGAAAATCTTGATAAATATTCTAGAGATCAAATGATCGGTACACCAACATCTTTTGAAATGAGAAAAAAGGGTTTGAAAAATGGTATAATTGTAGAGATTTCTTTCAAGGCTAGAATATTAGAAAAGGTTGAAGATTCAAATAAGAAATATCTTGATGATGTGGAAGCAAATTTCATAAGAAGAATGGACACTGTTAAGTACAAAGGTAAATTACCTTTCAAATGTTTTAGTTGTGGTGATATAAGTCATTATGCTTCAAGATGTCCAAAAAGAGTTGTAAACAATAAGAGTAAGGAGAATAAAGGAAACATGATTAAGAAATATTTTTATGTTACAGAAGATGGTATTTTTGATGATGAATTTGCTAATGGAGAGTTCAATGAAATGAATGCTTGTTCCCGGCTATAAAAGAAGAACCTATTTCTACTAACTCTGAAATTTGTGTGAAGGAAAGTATTTCAAAGAAGAAGGATAAGGTTGAAGGTACTTTGGTATCCTATTTTAATGTTAAAGAGGATAAGAATTAATGGGATTTTGATAGTGGCTGCTCTAATCACATGATCAGAGACAAGAGTAAGTTTATTAAAATTGAAAAATATGATGGAGGACTAGTTAAATTTGGAGATGATTCAGGAGCTAAGATTTGTGGAATAGGTTCAATCAATTTTGATGGCAAGCATAACACTGATAATGTTTGCTATGTTACATGTTTAAGGCATAACTTTTTGAGTGTCGAAAAAATGTGTATCAAAGGATACAATCTTGTGCTTAAGGATGAAACATGTGATATCAAAAAAGGGTTTGGAACTGTGATTGTTGTTGGTAAGAGAACATATGGAAACATTTATCAACTTAAGGGTGTTGATGGTCATTGCTTTATGTCGCAAATTAGTGATAGTTGGTTATGGCACTTAAGGATATGTCATATGAATTTTGATAATTTGGTGAGAACCAGTTCAGTTCATGCAGTGAGAGACCTGTCAAGAATCAAAAATCCTATCAACATTGTTTACGAGAATTGCTAGTTAGGAAAGCAAGTTAGGAGTATTTTCAAGGGAAAGGAACAATCTATTATCGGACTACTGGAACTAATTCATACATATCTTTATGGTCCTACAAGGGTGAGAATTCTACAAGGTGATAGGTAATTTATGTTTTTGATTGATGATGATTCTAGAATGACATGGGTTAGAGAAATATTTGATGCACTAGATAAATTCAAGGTGTATAAAGCTATGGTTGAGAATGAGATGAATGTGAAAATGAAATGTTTGAGGTCTAATAGAGGTGGTGAGTTCACCTCTAATGAGTTTAACATGTTTTGTGAAGTTCATGGAATAAAGAGCCATTTGTCTGCCCCTAGAACTCCTCAGCAAAATGGAGTGGTTGAGAGGAAAAACAAGATGATTCAAGAAGCTGCTAAGACAATGATGAAAGAGGAAAATCTACCGGAATTCTATGGGAGAGAATCTATTCATACTGTTGTTTACATACTTAACATAGTACAAGCCAAAGCTAACAACACAAATACTCCCTATGAGTTATGGTATGGAAGGATTCCTATGGTGAAGTACTTTAGAGTATTTGGAAGAAAATGTTATATCAAAAGAGAAGAAGAAAACTTAGGAGAGTTTTCAATGCAAGTTTTGATGAAGGTATCTTCCTTAGATATTCTACTAAAAGAAAATCTTACAGATGTTACAACAAAAGGTTGAGAAAGATAGTTGAAAGTGCAAATGTTAAGGTTGATGAAAATTAATATAATTCAATTATAGTGGATGGATAAGTGTCAGATGAACCTGATTGCAGAGAAGTAGAAGAAGAAAAATATGATGAAGAAGAAGTGTAGAATGAAGAGGAAGAAGCATCGAAGAAGACCCCTAAGTATGTGCAAAAGAATCATTTTAAAGAACAAATCATTGGAGACAAAAGGAAAGGTGTATTGACAAGAAGCAAAGATGTTGAAGTTGAGGTAAATCTATGTTTACTTTCTAACGTTGAACCTAAAATAGCAAATGAAGCATGCAAGGATGAACATTGGATGAAGGCAATTAAAAAACTTATGCAAATTGAGAAAAATTAGACTTGGGAATTTGTTCCTAGACCAACAAACAAGAATATAATAAGAACTAAGTGGGTGTTCAGAAATAAGTTGAATGAGAATGGAGAAGTGGTAAGGAATAAGGCAAGACTTGTGTGTAAGGGTTACTCAAAAGTGAAATGAATAGAATTTGAGGAGACATTTTCTCATGTGGATAGGATGGAAGCTATTAGAATGATTTTGGTATTTTTAGAATAAAAGGACTTTAAAGTTGATCGGATAGATGTAAAGTCTACTTTTCTGAATGGAGAATTAGAAGAAATTTACTTGAAACAACTGGAAGGATTTCAATTATCAGATCAACCAGATATGGTATGTAAATTGAAGAAGGAACTATATGGGTTGAAGCAAGCTTCCAAAGCTTGGTATGCAAGATTGGATAGATATTTGATACAACAAGGATTCAGTCAGGGCATCGTAGATAGTAATTTTTACTTCAAAATTGAGGAATACAAAATATTGATAGTGGTTGTATATGTGGATGACATTATCTTTGGAGGAAATGAAGCTATGTGTAAGAAATTTGTTGAAGAGATGCATAAAGAATTTGAAATGTCAATGTTTGGGGAGATGAATTTCTTCCTTAGGCTACAAATTAATCAAACAGATAAAGGGATTTTTATTTCATAATCCAAGTATGTCAAAGAGATGTTGAAAAAGTTTGGAATGGATGAACCCAAACCAGTATGCACTCCCATGGTGATTGGTTGTAAATTGAGCAAAGATGAAGATTAACCTAAGGCTGATCAAAGAAAATATAGATCTATGATTGGTGGACTATTTTACCTAACTACTACTAGATTGGATATCATGCATGTAATTTTCCTTGTGGCTAGATTTCAAGAAGATCCTAGAGAAACACATGTTGCAACAATAAAAAGGATATTCAGATATTTAAAAGGCATTCCAAATTATGGCTTGTGGTATCCTAAGGATACTAATTCCATATTAAATGCTTATATAGATGCAGATTGGGCTAGTTGTGTTGATGATATGAAAATTAAAAGTGATGGTGCATTCTTTCTTAGATGTAGATTGGTGTCATGGTTGAGTAAGAAGTAGGAATCAATTTCTTTGTCTACTGTAGAAATTGAGTATATTGCAACAACATCATGATGTACACAATTTTTGTGGATGGGATACATATTAGAGGATATTAGAGTTGTATATTATGAGCCTATATCTATCTTTTGTGACAATACAAGTGCAATTAATATTTCAAAGAATTCAGTGATGCATTCAAGGACAAAGCATATATCAATTAGGTATCACTTTCTGAGAGAGAAGGTTATGGAGAATGAGGAAAAACTTGAGTATGTAGCTACAAAATATCATATTGCTGACATAGTTACTAAGGCTCTTCCTGAGGATACTTTCAAGTATCTTTGAGAGAAGTTAGGGGTTATTTCCCCTCTTTGTTTAAACTAGATGCATATGGAATTTCATCAGTTCAATGTATCTATGGATCTATCCCTTTTTCTAGACTGATGTTGGTGGCTACCTCTTAGGGGGAGTAGGTAGTGTCATGTGTTGTCATTGAGTTGATTTTATTGGGTATACTCATAAGGGGGAGTATTGAGAACAGGTATGTTGGTTCAGTGTCAAAGGGGGAGAATAATGCAAAAAAATTATCCTTTGCCATTAATGTCAAAGGGGGAGAAAGTATCATGTGAAAAATTGCAAGGTATCAATGGAGAAAGTTGTGTATATTGTCAAATCATTTAGGGGGAGAAAATAAAGTGTGTTCAAAATTATTCTATTGTCTTTGATAGTTTTTTACATCATGTGTTGCCATCAATGACAAAGGGGGAGATTGTTGCAAGTATGATGGTGTTGTCATTGATGTCAGCAGAATTTCTACTGACTGGTATTTTCATTGATGTCAACAGGATTTCTACTGACTGGTATTGTCATTGATGTCAACTGTGTATTAAGGAAGTTTTTTCTTGATGAAAATATCAAGGATATTAAGAAAATTGTGGAAAAAAGGAAAATAGGTTGTTGCAGGTTGTGCATGTGTAGTTGAGATATTGAGGAAGTGTTGTGAGTACATGGAGTTATCTTTTTTATTACAGTGTCTGGAGATGAGTTGGAATGAAGTAATGAGTTTATATGATGTCTTTGGTACTTGGTTTTCATGTGCTTTTGAGAAAATTTGATAAATAGAGTAAATTGTGTTGTGCAAGTGTTCAGAGTGTGCTCTGGATCATGCTTTGCATTTATTTTGTATTGGTGCTATGCCTCTATAGATTTAGTATGTTGTTTAAGGTTGTGAGAGGTTGCTATATTAAAAACTTTGGGTTCTAGATCATTAGTGAGAGGAAGTTGTGTTTACTACTATGTGAACTAGTCTTGCAGTATTGTATAGAGGTGTCAGGGAGAAATGTATTTTCTCCATATTTCTTTGCAGTTTCTTTTCAGGACTTATGGCTTTGAAGGAGAGTTAACATTGTTGTTCTATTTTTCATGTCAAGAGGATTTGTGGTTAGGTGTATCAAAAGCTTCAAAACTGTGTACTTAATGTTTAATGAGTTTTCACGGGTAACGACCAACTTGGTGTTTACATTACATTTAGGAATGTTCAAGTATTAATGGAAGCATAGAATGGTGTGTGATATTTAATTTTGGGTCTCAATTAAGTTTTTTTTTGGTTCCCTTTCATTTTTATCCACCGCGAGAATTTTTAGGTTCTGACCTAATTTGAATTTGTAAATATAACAAATAGAATGTTGATCTTGGAGAAGATGTTTAAGGTTGAGGTTGATATAAATAAGAGTAGAGTTGTTGAGAGTTGAAGGAAATAATCAAGAGAGAAAAAAGATAATGTGAGATCAATGCAAGTGATGTGTGTGATGATAATCTGAGCAGAGCGATGTGAATTTCAATGTATTGGATTTTTGAATGCAGTGAGCTGAAGGTGTTCAAAATATTTCATGCAAAGTTGTGAGATGGTTGGAGCATTGTGGTGGATTCCTTGTTGCATTGAGAAATTGTTCTTTGTGTAACATTTCTCTTTTATCTTCTTGTATTTCTTTTTGTGGTAGTGAGCCCTGGTTGTGAGCCTTCTTGGATAGTGTGTCTTATTTTGGCAGTGATGCCTTTTGTATTGGTTTTTATATTACTTATATTGTGAGCTAATCCTCATTGTGGATTTTCCCTCGGGTTTTCCACATAAATATGGTGTTCTCTTGTGTATGGTGTTTATGTTATCTGCATTTCATGATTAATCAAATTAACAAAATAAGGGTTTATTGAATGCATGTGGATATGATTATTGTTGATATTTTTTGATGTTTTGATTATATACAACTAATTCAAACCCCCCCCTCTTAGTTTTCATGTTCATTCAACACTTGGACCTTGTACTTAATTATATTTATGTTTCCTATGGAAGTATTTGCAACATATAATGCCAAGTGGGAGAATTTTCTAGGATTAAGGAGCCATTAACCTTGTAAATATTGTGTATATTTTACCTCCAATACTATTCCAAAAGGTGTATTTTGATGCGTAGTCATTAATTGGAGAAATAATGTATAATTTATATTCTCCTAGAATCTAGGTATTAGTTTTCATATATATATGCATTCATGAGGGAGGTGGAGTACTATGACAATAATAACATTTGACCATAGACTCATTTAAACCATATTTTCAACTCTAAATCCTAAAGGAAGGAGTGGAGAATCTTATTATAACAGATGTGACCCACATGAGTTAGTTGACTCCAAAATGGAGAGTTACACTTGAGGATGTGAATCATCTGGGAGTTATGGTCAAAGATGTCTTTGCAGTTATGTTTCCCATTTAATAAATCATTGATTAAGCCCACATGATGTCTATTTGAAGTCGTAATTTACTATTCTCAAATTATTCTCTCCAAGGTTGGAAGGGGTTTTTGTATGATATCTTAGTTTCATTATCCATTACTTTGGTGAAACCATTTATGGTTTTGGCCTCTATCTTTTCTTATATAGTATGAGATAGTAGTTTAATATGATATTTTACAAGTACACATACATTTTTTGAATGTTTTTTATTATATAAGTAGGGAAAAGGGCACTAATCCCACGAGTTACAAAAAATGCTAAAATAGAAACAACAAAAATAGGCTAGGAAACATCACCAACTAAACCAACAAAAACATAAAAAACCAAACTAATTACTGTTTAACATCCATTTGAGGGAACACTAGCTAGAGTAACAAAATTCCAAGTCAAGTAGACCAGTTAATTATATAAATTATAATAAAAAATATTAGAGGCAAACTTAAAACTATCCCATCTAGGGGCACACAAGCTAGAATTAAAAATAACCATAGGAATATGCTAAACATTTTCCTCAGGAATAGCATTATTCTCATTATCATTTTTGGGAGGGTATTCCTGCCTAATGATTAAGGGGTTTCCATGTGGGTTTTTAGCCAGGACAAACTTGTAAAGATCCATTATAAGCCCCTGGTGCAAGGGAGGCGAAGCACCCTTCTCAATATTCTATTACAAAGAAGAAAGAAAATAAAAAGGTAAATTTATTCTATCATTGTTCCTAATGTGGTTCAAGATGGGGAAGTGGTAGGCATGCATAGTCATGTACCTTCCTTCAAGATTAAAATAATGCATGACAAACATAATAAACCATGGCAAAAGGCGAAGGGAGATCAAGCTAAGAATAGCTATTCTGGAATCTCGACAACACCTCCCCTTCATGTAAGAATTTGTTAACAAAGCCTTGATATTCCCCACTACTTCTTTTCACCACCCTCCTACCCTCATTTGCAAAGCTCATGGCCTCAACAATAAGTTGGGATGTCACTTCAAACTTCACTTCACCAATAGACACATGGCCACCCTTACAAGAATTGGTAAACTTGGAGTTCAACTTCTCATTGAATCCACACATGGCTTCAAAGAAGGAAGCCATGCCAACATTTTTGAAAATCCTCCATAGATCAGTGTTTTGCTTAATGGCATCACAATTGGGTGGTTTTGTGTGCTTCCTCGGCCCTCCTATTTTAGCAAAATGTACATTTTTCAGACCATTCTTCAAATTGGCACCATTGTTCATACCACACCCTAACTCTTTAACACTCATGTAGACAAAAGTGTTGCCCCTTAACTTAAAAATAGAGAAAATTTTGATAGCCAGAAATAAAAAATTTCTTATGATAATTTGATAAATCTACCAGATACTAGTTGAAGGACTCACGAGCCCAAGGATAATCAAAAAATGATTATTCATCACCTTATAAGATCTTTCCAAATTAGAAATCTAAATCCCAGCCTCATAAATGAGGTGTGAAGAGACATATGACACACCAATTGAATTTGAAAAGACCAAGGAATTACCATTACACATAATATTTTGATAGGAGAGGTACTTGAAAATGATGGTATCATTAATAACATCCTCATTTATTCCATCCTTATAACTATCCATCATTTGAAAAATGTTGACCCTGTTATAATTAACATTTAAGTCTATCATGTCACTTTTCATTCTAATGAGATCTTTCATACTATCCATTCCCCCGATCCAATACTTAGATATTGTAAACATTTTCATACTTTTCTTTTAGTAAAGTGTCTTTTATCTGCTCTGGCGGTGTCCCATACTCCCAACGTGTCTAATTTTGACACCTTAGAGCTTCATTAGCAGAAGCATCCACAAAAAAGTTGCCTTCTCTATAAACATGTTGAGCCTCACACAAGGTAAAATTTTTCATGAGAAGTTTGCAATTATCAATAATATATCTTATTTCCCAAGGGACAACACAATCCCCTTTCAAAATGTCCACAATAAGTTTGGAGTCTCCTTCCAATATAACCTTTTCTTTGTTGAGTTCTTTTAATTGATTCATACCTCCCCAGGTAGCCATTGCCTCTGCTATATTTTTTTAGCAAATACCAAGGTTTTTCCCATAACCTACTATACAATTTCCTTAGTGGTTTCTTAAAATACCTCTAGCCCCTGCTAAACTAGGATTTCCTTTAGAGCAACCATCAAAGTTACACTTAACCCAATCAATCTCAGGAGGAGACCAATAGTGTTTCTTCTAGTGATATAATTGGACCAATTGACTTTCATGAGGTCCTTTTTGAGGCCCCAAATTTTCTTAATTCTAATCTCCTTGTAAGAATGCATTACCTTTGAGAGGGAGTATCACCCAACTTCCACATTTTCCTAAATTTGGTTCTTGATAGCCATGCATAATTCTATGTTGTTTCTTGTTGTCTCCCAAAAAATCTTGTTGTTTCTCTCCTCCCATATCCACCAAGTTATGAAGGGAGGAACTTGACACCAAAGGTCCTTAATAATTTTGTGAGAGTAAGGGTAGATAGACCAACTATTAATAAACATCTTCATTGAGGGAGGGGAGACCCAATCAGTCATCAGCAAGGGGATAAAGAAAGTCCATATTTCTCTAGAATACAAATAGTGAATGAACATATGTATTATGGTCTCCTCCTCCTCTTTGCAAAGGAAGCATCTGTTAACAAATTGGAACCCCTTCCTGATCAAATTATCAATAGTGAGGATTTTTCCATGGGTAGCTGCCCACCAGAAGCAGTTAACTTTAGGTATTAGGTTTTTTATCCAAACTTGGTTCCATTGGAAGTCATTGTTGGAAAATAAAGATTTTTCTAACTCATCATAGGTAGTCTTTATAGAAAAATAGACTGAAGGACTCTTGGTCCATATCCATTCAGCCTTCTTTTCTTTTGAGAAGAAGATTGCCTCACCAATTCTTTAGTATAATCTTTGCACTACAACATCCTAGTTTTGTTGTCTCCCTCTCCTTAGGGTAATTTCCATTAACAGGTTGTTAAATTTGAACCAGTGAGGCTCCAACCCATCCCAGTTAATATAACCAACAACATGTTTACCACAAATCCTAATCAATCTTTATTTTATTGGATGAAGGTGATCAATGGAAGAAAGAAGGGGGGCATTGTTCTAGCCATCATCCCAAACATTAGTGTCATTGCCCTTACCAATTCTTTTCCTTACTCCCATTTTAAGCACACTTCTGATTTTGAGAAGATTGTTCCAAAAAACAGAACCATAAGGTAGGTCAAAGGCACTTAAGAAACACCCCTGATCTCTGTTTCATAGATACTTAGCTTTAAGAATTATAACCCAGATTTTTTTTATTTTTGTTAGCATGTAGAGTGTATTATATTGATATTATTATATTTTTTTAATGTTGTTAGCATGTAGAGCGTATTATATTGATATTATATCATTTTTTAAATGTTGTTAGCATGTAGAGTGTATTATATTGATATTTATCATTTTCATTGAATATTAATGTATACTTGTCCTCTTTCTTTAAGGATTTTTTTCTTGAAAATATTTCTCCATATAAATCCTATGTTACTATAGTTTCATGATTTTATTCTTATTATTGATTTATGCATCTACATATTATATATTATGATAATCTAATATTAAGATTAATTTATATTTGCATACACTTTGAAAAAGTTTGTATTACAATAGTTTCACCTTGTTTCTAAATAGACTAAAATTTAGAAATTATGGTGATATCTTCTAAGGTCTTCTTGGAATAATTGCAAAAACAATAATGCAATCACATATATAATTAATAAATGAATAGAATCACAAACTAACTATGAGTCCCACCAATAGACATGTCATCTCTTATGGTCAATAATGTTATCACCTGATTTGACCATCTTCATTTTCACCTTCAAGCCTTAGCAGTTACAAGCAATCTTCAAGTAACATTTTTATTTAATTATTTTGCGTTTAATAATCTAAAATATTGTCTAAAGAATTAGCAAAAAATATATAATCACGCTTTGTAAACCCATTTATAATGTACTTTCACCTCCTCATAGCTCAAAAACACTTTAATTAAGGATTATATCCATCATATTGCATTTACTTCCATTAAAGGAAAAAAATAGTTGAATTTTTGTTTGAATATTTTCATAGTTTCAAGTTCGACTATGTTTCTTTAATGATTATCCAAAACTTTGAATTATTTACAATAGTCTAACTAGACTACCTTTAGGGGCTACATAGAATGTTATGAATTGCAACTAAACATAATATAATATTTACAAGTTTTTGTTAACTCTAATATACTATATCAAGAGTTGGCAATTTTAGTTTTTACCAATGAGTCATAATAATATGGTTGGTCAATTTAATTCAATGTAGAAAACTTTACATATGAAAAACTTGAAATTAAAATCAACATGTGGATGTGGTTGTGTAATGTGGTGACAATGACAATCATAAGGGATTGAAAAAAATTATCCTATTTTTCTAGCCTAATTGTTACCCATGAGCTATGTTGTATGTATAATTCCAAGTTTAATAAGATGATAATTACTAAAATTGTGTTTAACCATATTCTTGAATATATGCCACAGAACGTTAATTGGCTTGTTTTGGGTTATAGTAAAGTATTTGTTCGACATCATAAAATTGACAAATGAGAAATACTCTAGAGGACAAGGGAAAGGATGAACTATTCTTAAAGTTGACAGTAGATTTTTTTGTATTTTTTTGAATTTTGACATGTATCCAATGCGACATCTCACATCACTAGTCATATTTTTAGTAGTCATCCACATGTAAAATCAAGTCAAAGATTCTAAAAGGACACCAAGGAACTACCCAAATTATAGATGTGAGATGTCTAATAATATATTTTTGTTGTGCATAAAATATGTTATGACAACAAGTAAGAGCCTTACAATCTTTGTTGAGTTTTTTTTGTTAAAATAAGTGGTGACATAGTTGTAAGTAGTGAGAGTGCATGAAGCATTCAAAATCTTTAAAGGAATAGGGATCCTTCTAGGTTTCAAACTTTCAAAGCTTCATGTAGCTTGTTTTTGACATTTTTCTTTTAGTTTATACATTATAAGAGGAAGATAGCTATTTCTAGAAATGTTTGGAAGTATATTGGGGATAAATGTTAATGATTAGCATAAAGTTATTGCTTTTATTTGTATTGTTAAAGTTAATACTATAACGACAATTGTTTTTCAAATCACTTTCTTCATTGATTATGCAATGTTTTAGAGTGTTGACAAATATATGAAATTCCCATTTGATGTTCTTTTATTGTGGTTAGTTACTCTAACATGTGGGCATTGGGATGCAAAATAATTTAATGAAATAAATTATTTTTTTGTTTAAATTCACAAATAAATTTGAAGCTTTATACTAACTCTATATGTGTACAATCCAAATTTATGTCCAATAAATGTAGAGACTACAATGGAAATACATTTAATATAAATTTGATTTTGCAACCTTCAAAATGCCTTGTCCACAACATAAAATATGCTTCAAAACTTATATTGGATGAAAAAATTTGTTAATTTGTGAGGTAATGGATGATACTTTCCTTGAGACTAGTGATAGTTGTTTTCTTTTATGTATCCTGTCATGTTATGGATAATCTTCACTATACCTACATCTAGTTGGTTTTATTTCCATCTTAGCACAAGTATCTAAATTATGGAAGGGTACCACTTGAGATATCCACTAGATGCATTTTTACTTCATGCCCCTTGTAGATTATCTTCCCCTTTTAATAACTAGTTAAAATTTTGGATAACCTAAGGGCTCTTTTCTTTTCAATCCTAGTGTGTTCACTCATCCCATTGATCCATGCAATATTATTTTATCCACCTCAACCATTATATCCTTGGTTTCTTAACTCATCTCCATGGTTTATATAGCATTCATAAATCTATATAGATTATACAAAACTTCGCTCACCAAACTATGTTCTCCTTTTATCATAATTTTTACCTCCCTATGATGTCACAACTCTTCTTTTCTAACTCTATTTCTATTTTCCCTTGGACAAAATAGATTTTTTTTCTAAGTTGAACATGTCCCACATGCAATTTGGTATTATAGTCTTTATTAGTAGCTAAAATAAAATTATGCAAATATAACTTACACAATAAATTATTTTCCATCTTAGTTTCATAAGTCCCAAATAAGATTCACATAATGCTTTAGGCGTACCTAGGTTTTCATATGATCTTTCAATCACCCTTTATACATGTAGCTTGTAAATCTATTCTTGTAGCCATAATGCATACACTCATGTATAGGACCTACATTGTAGCATTATAGTGGCAAGCATTAAAATTGTTTGAATTTTGTCCCTCAAAATCTAGTTTTCCTGATTTAAATTTTTACGATCACATTTCTCCATTCTTAATTGCTATAATTTATCCCTGTGATTAACATATTTAATAAATAAAACATGTTTTCATTTATCTAATTTTCTCTCATGTGTTAGAGTAATCGTGTATTAGCTAATAATTAATTATTAGTTTAATTTATTCTCATGCACTTAAGCTAAACTTAGGAGTGTTTTTATGCTTTTATTAGTTGAGCTATTATTAGACCATTCTATCGTATTGCATGAGATGTTGACACTTGTCGTGATCTAATCCCTTTCTAATTTTAGGGTTTATCTTATAATCACTCAACCCTCATTGTATTACTACTCTAGAGAATTACTCTCAAAATCTCAACCTCTGACTTTTGTTTTCCTTCAAGATTCTTAAGGTTCATTGTTGTAGCTTTTTCTTGTTGAGGAATATTGCATATATTTTGCGTGGAAGGTGTCTTTGTTTGTTGTTTGATCCTGTGGCTCATGTTTTTCACAATTCTAACATGGTATCGAAGCATAGATTCAATAAACCCCTTCTCGATTTATGAGATTTTTTCAACAAGGGTTACAAGCTTTAGATTTGGAATCCCCTTTGCTTTTTTTGGAAATTTTGGAGGTGAGCAATTTTTAGGCACATTTTGGCATGAAATATACCTCACCTTTGGATTCATAGCTATCGAGAAAGTCAAAATTGCCTTTAGTTTGACCTAATTTGGACCCCTGAGGTTAGATGTGTGAGGGTTTGAAGTGGTTACTTTTTTTTCGGATCTAGAGGGCAGCTGCAATTTTGGTGCATTTTGACGTGAAAAGGACCTCACTGTTGGATTCAAGAGGCCACTTCGACAAATTTTGATTATAAATTTGCCCTATTTTGATGTAGGGAGCTTTTGAGGCAAATTTTTTTGTATAGGGGCCTGTACAACCCTTGTATGGATTTCTGCACACACATATCAAAAAAAAGATTGGAAAATTAAAAAGGATCATTGGGTTTGTTTTAGAAAAAAATCTATTATTTTAGAAATTAAAAAAATTAAAATTAAAATTACAGGTTTAAATAACCTATGTAGGGCCTTGTACCCTGCACAAGCCCACGACAGGTCCGTTGCATACCTATGTGGCAGGTCTGGGCCCATCGACAGTTAGCCTACCCATTGGTGATGGCAGTACCTATGCAACTGGCGGTGAGAACTTTTTTCGGGCGGCAATCTTTATTTCAATTTTTTTTTTTTTAAATTGACAATCAAAAAAATTCTCTAGTGACATTTTCCTTTTCCAAGCATTGTGCATTTTTCTAGTGACGATAAAGAATATTCTAGTACAAATGGAATATATCGATGAAGAAACTTTTTTCAGGCCACCATATTTTCTTTTCGACAATGGGGGAATATTTTGTGAATATTTCGCTAACATTAACATGACGTCAGGGATACTGGCATATGTGCAGGGCCCCCAAGACCCCCTTTGTGCCCTAAAGGAACTCTTTTTCTTTAGGCCATAACTTGAATGTACACTATTGAAATTTGGTGAACAAGATATCATTAGAAAGTTGGTTCCGCCAAATTTTCAGTGGTGTGGGTCTTATCACCTGTTTTTGCTGCCGATGCATTCTACAACCTGTTGAAGTAAGAGGTGTTGTTTTTAATCCCGAGCTCATAACTTTTGACCAGTTTCTCCATTTTTCATGATTCTAGTGGCATTGAGATGGTCTTTCAGAGCTTTTCACTTCCATTCATGCACTTTTTACATATTTCTCTTTAGGTACATTTTATTTGGGTTTTTATGTTTTCACATTCTGGTGAATTACTTGGACGTTTTAGCTCTTGGAAAAAATTTGTTTGCATGGGATGACTTGTTTTTGGCTGTTATATATGTCTTTCCAGTATTTTGTCCTATTTGGGCATTGTAGAAATATTTTTCATGCACATTCTTTTTTGTAGACAGATTGAGATAAAGTGTCATTCTAGTGTATACTTTTTGAGGATTTTGCATATCTTGTTGTGTCTTTTGTACTCGCACTATGATATAAGGTGTCATGGGGGGTTGATGTTTGTCTTTGGTTTTCCATCATGCCTTTGTCAAGTGAGTGTCCCTTTCCACAAAAGCAATGAATCCTAATGATTATTTCTGCATGCGTGTGTGCCTTAGTTTGCACACCCTTTTATTTGTTGATTGTTTCTCCTTCATGCATTTCTTGGTTTCACACAGTTTCAATGTACTTGTCATGCCTCTCCCTTTTTAGCATTATGGGGGGATTTCTACTATTGGTGTTAATGCTTCCTTGGTTTTGTGTTTGAGTGATCTACTTATCTAGTTCTTTTTCTTATGTACTTTTGGTTGTAGCATACATCAGTGGCTAGTTACATGCATTTAAGTGAGATGGATTATTTACCATATGAGAATTTTTCAATTCCTATTTCTGGAGGCATCTTTCCATTTTCATTTGATTAGAGACTATTAGTACCTATATTTTCAACTTGCATCTTGCATGTTGAGTAGTGTCATTTGGGTCGCTCATACAATTTCATCTGTTGTTTGTATCTTCAAGTTCTAGATGTTTGTCTTTTTTTTCCATTTGACTTGAGTAGTGTCATTGGGAGACTCATGCAAATTATTGTCTCTCTTAATCAGTGTTCTTTAGACTATTTGGCACCTATATTTTCAACTTGCATATTGCATGTTGAGTAGTGTCATTGGGGTCACTCATGCAGATTCATGTACCATTTGTATCTTCGACTTTCATATGTTTGCATTTGTTTTCCATCTGATTCGAGTAGTGTCATTGGGGGCACTCATGTAGATTACTTATATCTTCTTGATCTTGATATTTGGATCTTCGAGTTTCAAATGTTTTGCCTTTGTTTTCCATATAATTCAAGAAGTGTTGTTGAGGGCACTCATGCAGATTCTTATTATCTTGATCCTGATCATCATTTGTTTCAGAGGAGGTTCTTCATTTCAACACTATATAATTCATCATTCGATAGCAATCTATAGCTTCTTCATGCTTCAATGATGTTCTACATCTTCTTTTTTGGGACATTATTTCAGTTGCAGACTTCTTAGTCCTTCACTTTGATTTTTGAGGCTTTTCAGTCCTTCATTCGCCTTTCTCTCTTTTGGAGAGGAGTTTTTTCCATGTGGTTTTCTCCTTTTCTCTAGTTCTGAGAGATCTTTTGTTTGTACATGGGTACTTCACCAGGCCTTGTTTTTCGAGACCCATCATGCATTATATTTTTAGGGTTTTAGCTACTCCCTAAGTTCATCTTAAGGGGTGTTAGAAAAATCATGTATTAGCTAATAATTAATTAATCTTTAATTAATTATTAGTCTAATTTATTTGCATGCACTTAAGCTAAACTTAGGAGTGATTTTATGCTTTTATTAGTTGAGCTATTATTAGATCATTCTATCTCATGCATGAAATGTTGACACTTGTCATGATCTAATCCCTTTCTCATTTTAGGGTTTCTCTTATAAGCACTCAACCCTCATTGTATTACTACTCTCGAGATTTACTCTCGAAGTCTCAACCTTTGAGGACTTTTTTTTCTCCTTGAAGATTCTTAAGGTTCATTGTTGTAGCTTTTTCTTGTTGAGGAATATTACATATATTGTTTGCAAATCTCTTGCATGGAAGGTGTCTTTGTTCATTGTTTGATCATGTGGCTAATTTTTTTCACAATTCTAACATCATGTTCCTTGGAAAATCTATTTATTTATCCTTTACTTGCATCATAGTAGCTTCTAACTATATAAAGTTGTTTTGATTGTTATTATCTCCTCTTCTTGTTTCTTGATAATCCTATAGGCCAACTCTAACTCCATAAAACTTGTAGCAAACTCGTTAACCCTTGTTATATGCCCATCCTCTTCAATATCTTAAATACAAGATCCACAAGTTCTTCTCCTTGCTCTTTCATAAATGTCTTTACTACTATCTTTGATTAAGTTTCTCCTACAATAAGGCCTTCTACTACATGTATTTCTACTTCAAGGTTCTCCATTATATATATTTTGGCTATAGGTGTTCTTTTTCATTTAGTGCTCCATGCCACCTCCTCTATAATCTCCACCTCAAAATTAGATTGACCTTCTTTCTCCAATCTTGTAGCTTATTTATTAGCCATGGTTGTTAAATCATTAAGTCTACTAGATGACCTTACATTCTATTTAAAATAAGGGGTATTTCTTGTCCTTTATCCTCTTATACTCTTCTATCCATATTTTTCACCTCTTTTGATTTTTATTATCTCCCTTTACAATTGTAGAAATCCCTACTTTATCTCATAAAGTAATAATTGTAGGATGTATGTTATTTATTTTGACACTTGCATCATGGAAAATGATACATGTCACAAAATTAATGTATAATACCCTAAATGATCAATCCATTTCCGACATAACCTCATAAGAGAAAAGTATGCATGCAAGATTACAAAATAATAACAATATAAAAATTAATTAGAAAAAGCTACAAGATAACACAAGATATACCCTAGAAAAACCCTCATAGAGGGAAAACCTAGTCTCTAAAATCATACACACTCTATGTTTTATTCAAAAATAAAACATTATAATGCACTTACACAGTTTCCATGAATATTTTTGAAATATCAAGCTCCTCCAATTCACTCTCTATAACATGCCCATCATTCTACATAGTAACTTTCCTATGTTTTAACCTCAAGTAAACGTTTCAAGCATCTAATCATTATGAGCAATAAATTTTTTCCTTTAATATACAAGATAACATGTGCATTTCAAATAAACATCTTTCTAAACTTTCCCCATTGCATTATATCAAAGTATTACAACTTTCTAATATATTGATAACATAGTAAATAGTTCATGATAACATTATATTTTACAGTATTTCCATATACATGGATACAAAATACACATACAAGGGTCCATTGAGATTACTAGAAAAAGATGTACAAATAGTCCAAGTAATCCCCCTTAAAACCTTGGTCGCTAATTGATGAGGAGAATCATCACTCAGGCTCTTCTCCGCCAACCTTGGACTAACTGTGGTCCCCCGCACATCTATCTAACTAATAGATGGCCCTACCTTTGATGAAGGGATTGGTTTGGTAACCTCATAATAACACGACCTTTTTTGAGCTTGGTGGTGTTTCCTAAACGTTCCTAGATCTGTCATGCAATGGCTACAACCTACACATTTGAGAATCCTTGTCTAGTACGTAAATTTGGAAACACGGTGAATTGACAGTGTAAACAATGACAACTTACACTAATTTGTCCAAAGTATTCATCTCCCGAAATTATGGAGTGGTTGTCACACACCCACCCACCTTCCTAGCTCGATTTTTATTTGACCATTCATAACCTATGAATAGGCTATCCCCTTCACTAGATTATCCTAACCCCAGGAATAACCTATTACCTCTATGTTTATTTGACACATCTACTAGGTAAATCATAGTAACTCTAAGACTCAACTAGTTTAAACATTAGCTATGTAAGCTATATACCTAATATAGTACTTAATTCCCACTATATCCACCCACTCCTTAATATGGAATATGTACAAACACTTCAAGCAATATAGATCATTATACTAAGTACAATAAACGTCCTTTCACTTTCACAAAAGAATTGACTAACCTTTCCCTAATAAGCAATAGAACTAACTTCCCAAAAACAAAACAATATCACACAATATTTTCAAATACATATAACAAAGTATAAATGAGTAGGAATCAACATGCCTGACTATGCAATGCTCCAATTGATCACTTTGGTTTCCCAACACAACCTACCCAAAACAATATGCAACTCTTAAATAAATTTTTCTCACTTTTCCAATGACTCCCTCTCAAAATACTCTCTCAAATCTCTCAAAAACTCTCTCACAACTCAAGAAATCAAAATATAATAACTCAAAAAATCACAACAATAATGTAGATATACGTCCAAATGGGGTAGATAGCTCCTCTATTTATACACAAAAATCAACAACTAAAGCTAGAAACAAGGTATCAAGAATGACACTTCTCAATTCAAATGATTCGACTCAACAAGGTAAAGAAAAGGTGGTAGCTAAAATTGACGCATAATAAACACATACACAGCCATGGTGAATGTGTCACACTTCTCAAATGAACAAGTAAGATAATTAGACATGCAAGGTATTTGTCTTCTACAGGTCTACTTACTTGGCCAATTGCATACTTGACCATTTCCACATATTTCAAATGCTTCACATTCTAGAAATTCATATTGAAAAATAGACTTCTAATCAATTGATATCATTCTCAATTGGCACCACATTATACCATTTGCACCATATAACATGGTCGTTGTTTGTTGTTTGACTTGGTCGACTTCTTATACATGAGAAATTACTATTATTTTGTTTTGATAAAGTCTTAGCAACTATATTTACACATTGAAAAGCATTGGATACTAAGCGCTTTATATGGCATTGTCCATATTTCATATTATTTTGCACTTTAAATGTTTAATCATTCAAATATATGCTTTTTTTCACTTAGCATTATTTCCATTGTTATTTCCATTGTTAATATGTTGCACGCTATACTTAGGATAAGCTATGTTTAAAATGTTATGCGCTATATTGATAATTCAACGCTATAAAAATCATTATTATATATATATATACATCATGAATTAACATGTATATATATGTATGGATGTATATATATATATAAATATATATATATATATACATAATTCATAGGTTAATAGAGTTGTATTATTCGATATATGAATATGCATATTTATCTTTATATTTCATATATAATAATGTATGCGTATATATACATACATATATATATATTAATATACTTGTATGGACGTTTCCATTACATCGATACATACATGTATGTTAATATATATTATACTTTGATATTTAAACACATTAACACAATCATATTGATCGACATATATGCATTGGATATATATGTCACCTTGTTGAATTGATATTCCCATGCATATGGGTAATCCATCCATGAGCATGCATAGATACGTTTATTTATGTATACTCATGCGTGTAAGTACTCATGTGTATGAGTTTATCATTGACACATACATATATACATATATATACACTTTTTATGTATATATATCCTATCGATTAAATAGAAACACATAAAGAAGAACTCACTCATCACAAAGAGACTCAACATTATAAACCCCTAGACAAGAACATTCATAAATAAACCACAAGAAAGACTAAAGGTAACTTACTATTTCCCAACTATTATCCTGACTTGACCAAACTAGAAGTGTGTGTGTGTGTGAAAGCTCAATTTAGGTCTTTATCAAAGGTTACCAGGCCAAGTTCTTCTCCCTAAGTGATACTTCCCCTCTCTTCAGGAGGCTTGATTCAATTCCTACATCCATATTTGTACATTGCAATAATAGTTATCTAAAAAGAATACATTCATTTGCATCAAATATTTCATAATTACAATCATTTGATAACATCAAATTAAATCAACATTTATTCTTCATATTTCCAAAACACATAAAACATAAATACACTCATTTTAAGCATTTTCACCCAACTAGGTAAAAGTAAATAAGTAGTAGCACAACAGGGTGTAACACTCTCCATGTGTCCAAGCATGTAAACACACATCTCATGCCATGCTTAACATTACACTCACAAGAGAAACTCAATACAATGACAATCCACTCATCCAACTAACCATAACCACTAAATATGTGATTTTTATAAATTGAATCTCACACAAATACAACCAAGTGGTAAGGTAAACCATGTGCCTCAAAACCATGAGTACACAAAACCATTGACCCCTTATTTACTTTTTGATACTAAGTTTTCATAATATTAAATATTTTCCAAATAATAATTAATTTTTTTATATCTCACACACATAAAATAACTAACCCAATGTTGCATACAACCTTACAAGTGGAACCAAATAAATATTTAATGTGGCTAAACACAACACTTAGATGAACCACAAATAAATATTTATTTTGCATAATTAAAATATGTAATTCTTATGCAAGGTGCACAATACCCTTTTCCTAATCCTATAGTCATCTCCCTTGGCAACATCTTCTCATTATGCAATAGATGTTGCAAGGAAAACTTCCTAAATTAGTTGGTATTACTTTCATTACAAGGTATTTGATACCAGCAACTTAATTAACCCATGATGACCCAAGTATTTAACTTTCCCATTGTGCACTTCTAGGGACATCTTTCTATAATATTTGAATAAAAAAATGGAAACATTCATGAACCTTTGATTTCTCAAATGTACCATTAACAAATATGTGAACTATAACTAAATAGTACCTTCTCCAACAAGTCACATAATGAATGAGATAATACACAACTTTTGACAATAACCTCAAAGTGAGGTTTGTAAGATGCCTTGACCATACACCATTTGGGTTCTCTCTCTTGGCTTCAAAAAATCCTTGCAAATGCTTTCTAAACTTTTTCTACTAATGAGAAAATATTACTCTATAGTTTGAGGAATCCCTAGAAACTCCACACCAAAATAAAATTTAAAGACCCTCATCCTAATTTTATCCTTCTTGCATCCCATACTAAAATATAAGACATTGCTTAAAAATATAATAAATGTTTATTTTTTCTTTAGCTATTCAACACCCTTCAACTCTCTTTACTTATTTCTAACACTTATTGTGTAAAACTCCTTGGCCCTTTGCAACTCCATATTATGTAATGTGTTTCCACACCCTACCATTATTATTAATCTCACAATAAGTGGCATGAAAAATTATTATTAGAACTTTCTTAAATAACTACCTATTAAAAAAGTTAGATTTCCAAGTTATCTATTTTAGAATTGGGCAAGTATCAATGGACATAATAAGATGACATAATAGTTCGTAAGTACATAGTAATTACCCTTGATTTAAAGAGTTGAATATATAAGGAAGCTAAGGTAGCGGAACAACTTTCTACGCTAATCTTGAGAGGAGGATAATGTAAAAATTTACAGATCTTTACAACAAATACAAAAACTTAAGCAAAAATAAACATAAATATCATGCATACCACAACACGGTGATTTGTGTGGGGAAAAAACTTTCAAGAGAAAAGCCCCACACTCCAAAAGTTGCCCAGTATATTATTCAGAAATCATAAAGATTACAATATACTTTCAGAGCAAGCTTCTCACAAGAGTATCACCAACCAAAGATTCAAAGACAACATAACTATTATCAAACTCTTAGAATACATCACAATACATAGTTGTAATACAACACCCTCATAAAATGGGGTTGCCTTATAGGGAAAGTCAAGCCAACAAAATATCGACCGTTAGATTTGAGACCTAATGATGAATGGTCCAAATTTACAATAATAAAATATATAAAATTTGGCTTTTGAGGGCATTGGCTCCAATCCCCTGGATCCCCCTTCAAGGGGATGATCCTCACGAGGGGTACCCCCGATGCACCCCATGCTTACCTATCAACAATACTTTATGTAATTACAAGGTTGAGACACATTTTCCCAACATAATAATCTTTTGTAAATTCAATACAAGTTTACTAGAGTTATTTTAGGGATATTCTCCCTCTTAGGTTTATCAAGTGTGTTCCAATTAGGAACAAGCTTTCATGAAGTTTAATAGTAAATACTGTTACAAGTATGTGCAGTTGGTATTGTCATTGATGTCAACAAGCTTATGTGTTGTCATCAGTGTCAACTGTATGAGAAAGGGATTTTTTCAAGAGTGTGAGCAGTTGGTATTGAGTTAATGTTGTCTCTGATGATGCTTTGATAGGTTGCATTATGTTGTCATTAGTAAGCTACTGGTGTCAACCTCTAGTGCTACTTTGATAAGCTTTTGTCTATGGATGTATGGTTGAGTTTCTGTGTTGCAGTTGGTTCAATGGTGATGAGGAAGTGCTAAAGATATTAAGGATGTGTCTTTGGTGCTTGGTTTCTAAGTGCTTTTGAGAAAATTTGAATAAAAAAAGGAAACAGTGTGTTGCAGTGGTGTTTTGTGTTGTAGAGTAGTGTTCTATTTTTGCTCCATATTTCTTTTGGGTTGAAGATTTGCTTGTGTGTTTTGGATATGTTGATCAAAGGTGTTTAGAGGTATTGCATCTAGAATTTAGTGTGTTGGATTGTTGTGCAAAGGAATTTGTGTTCACCAATGTATGAATTGTGCATTGCAAAGGTGTTTGGGAGAAATGTTTTTGCTCCGCATTTTTTTGCAAAGTGGTTTCAAGTCTTGCAGATTTGGAAGGGTGTCGATAGTGTTTGTATGTTTCTTTAGTTGAAGTTTTTGAGGTTTGGTGCTTCAAAAGTCAGTTTCTTGAGTTGTAGTGTATGTTCGAATTATTTGAGTGCACTAGGTATGTACATTCCTCAAGTGAAAGTTGTTGCAAAGGAATATGTTGGTTTCTAGGATGTTTTTGGAATATTCTAGACCGTGTTCAAGCATGGTGTGTGGTTTGCGAGTCATATTTGGATTTGAGGAAACATGTACTTAAATGTTAATGATGTTAACATAGGTTCCACCAACCTTGGGTGTTTACAATAATTACAGAGTTGCTTCGGTGTTTGTGGAAGCATGGCATGGTGTGTATGAGTGGATTTAGGTCCTAGCTAAGGTGTGTTGTGATCTGCCTTCATTCATTTCCACTAGGGGAATGTTTTGGTACTAACCTAATTTGAATTTTTACTATTGAGGTGCATAGACAACCCTGGAGAATGTTTTCAAGGATGAAGATAGTATAAATATGAGTTGAGTTGATGATGGTTGATAAGATAGAAGTGTGTGATGTGAATGATGTGAATTATAGAGTTGTGAGGTGCAAATTTGTGAAGTATGGTGTGAGATTTCATGTGTTAGACTACTAAATGCAGTGAGCAAAAGGTGTCTACAATTCTTCAATAAGACTGCAAAGGTGTTGATGATGCTACGGTGGAATTTTCTATTGCATTGAGATGGATTTCTCATTGTAACACTCTTCTTTATCTCCTTTTCTATTCTAGCAGTGAGCCTTTCTTTCTTTTGGGTAGTGAATCCTTTGGTAGTGAGCCCTTTGTATTCAGTATTAATATTACTTTATATTGTGAGCTAATTCTCATTGTGGTTTTTCCCTTCTTGAGTTTTCCACATAAATCTGGCGTTTCCTTGTGCATAGTGTTGTCTTGGTTTTGTTTCTATTATCTGATTTCATGATAAATCATTCTAATAGATTAAGGGTTAATTAAATTAATGTGGATCTAAATTTTTGTGAGGGTTTTGAAGTTTTAAGGTACAACTGATTCACCCCCCCTCTTAGTTGTCTTGTGCATTCAACAAATACAAGCTAATATTTTTGTTATTTTTTGTTGCGAGCAAATTATTTATAGAACTATTTTAAAAGTAATACATTCCACCTATTTGAGCATAAATTATTCTTGTAAGCATAATTATTGTAAGAAATATTTGAAAAGAATTAAATTTGAGCATAAAGACTTGTTAGGAATTGCAAGCAGGAATAAAGGGTTCAAATTACCAGTTATATGCATATTAATTAAACACAGTGGAATAAAATAACAGAGGAATGAAATAATTCACAAAAATAACAAGGCAACAAGTTTTAATGTGATTCACCCAATTCTCGGGCTATGTCCACAAACACCTGTCCATTTATTGATTTACTTCCAGAAAAATACATTTACAATAAACGTGCAACAATAGTTACAACTTGCAACAATCATTTCAAATGATATCCACTATTTTTTGTATTTTTGCGCACAGTGGTATGTGCACCCAATGCTTAACCTAAGTTTGAGTTTGTTACTTCCTACACTGTACCACATGATTTGCAGCAACACCACACACTTTGTAACTCCTACAATACCATTCTATAACCAAACTAAACCCCACGCGCACCTTTTCCACACGCAACTATTGGAATTTAGTTCATAACAAGAAAATTGTTCATATCTCGGGTAGTTTTACAAACTATTTTAACTAAAATTCAAATATAATTTAGCAGCAAATTTCCTCTATAAAATATAGCCAATTTTTGCTCTGCCCCCCTTGCATTCCCCCGGTGATTGATTTGGGGGGGGGGGGGGGAACGTGCTAGGTAAAGTGGGGAAAAAGTTAAACTTCAAGTCTAATCAGGCTTCACATATCAACAAGACCCTCACAAATACTCATACTAGATTGATTATATTTTCTCTATTTTCTAAGGAAGAAAGTGTAGCCAATACAAATATTAAAAATATGAATAAAGTGAAACTAAATAACACCACCACCATGCAATCTATGAATGTATTATTTACATATTTTGGTAGAAGAAATTAAAAAATTGACATACAAATTTTAATTTTAGACAAATTGATCAAAACTCAATTTATTAACCAAAATCTATAATTTGTGAAACATTTGGGTTGTTTGTGTTAGATCTATGTTGGTAACCATTGTCCTCTTCTTCATTTGGTGTTTGAACTAGCTCCTCTAAAACCTTTTTCAAAGTTCTTAGTTGGTCTCCTTTTGATAGGGGCACAAAATTTGTCAATCTCTTCTTTCACAAGTATACTTTCAAATTATAATAACTCTTTAATATTCATTAAAAATGTTTGAACATTGTATTTACCAAGTTCATATAAAGTCTCAAACAATTCTCAAACATTTTCAAGTTTTCTTCTTAACTTTGACTTCAAAAATGATAAGGCGCTAAAGACTCTTTCATCCTCCACTAAACATAGAACCATTATTTAGTATATATATGTGAATTTAAAATATTTTGAAATATAATATCATAGAATTTCACTCAAACTTAAAGTTTTCCATAACCTTTTTATTGAACCATCTTCAAAATAATATTCAAGGAATCTAAATTTTTCAATTGTTATTGATGCTAAGTAGGTTATTCTACCTACTATTTCTTATCTATAATTATTTCTTTATGATCTTTATTTAATTCTACCATTCTACTAAAATGATTAGCCAAGTACCTCATCTTTCTCTAATAATATTGTGGTGAATTGACAAAAGACATGCTAATGGCATTCCAATATTGAGAATAAACTATAGTAATTTCTTCCAGAAGTTCATCTAGAGGAAAGTGTTCTTCGATATCAAATGATAAACTTCTTACAATTTCGTAACCTTTTTTTTTCTAACCTTAAAGCTATGCCCAACTTGACTAAATTATTTTAATTTTATCATATATTTATACAAATATGCATATAAATTATCTACATTATTATTCAAGTGTTCATTGTTTATTACTACTTGCCAACTTATAAACTTTGGACTGTCAATGTTTTCTTGAACTAAATAATTTTCATAAAGAAATCTCAGAAATGACTAGTACTCTAGGAATAATCTATTTGCCAATCAATGTAACTACATCCACCTCATATCAACATCCTTAAGTAGCTTGTTAACTAGAATAAGTCTAAAAAATATTTGATATTATAAAAATATTTTCAAATTTCTACAAAATATGTAGAAACATTTACACAAAAGATCTTCAAATTTCAAAATAAATAGAAATTGGATCACAATTTTAACAAAAAAAATTCTCTTGTAAGTAATGTAGTGAATATTGTTCATGTACATGAACATGATGTTTGCAAGTTAATAATAAACCCATTGTTGTGACCCTACATTGATTGTGCACCAATTTAGACTAACTTCCTTGTAATCACCAAATCATCTAGGCCTCCAATATCCATCAATTTTTTAAAATATTTATGTAAGGTTAGTAGAGGTAGAAATTTATTTCATTTTATGAATTTCAAGTAGTTGAGGTTGGAAAATATGATTGTCTACAATGTAAACGCGCATGCACACCCATGAACAATCCAATCAATGATTGGTACTCTTGGAAGAATCTATTTCTTGTTCTATGTAATGATACCCACCTAGTATTAGCATCCTTAAGTAGCTTGTTACTTGGTGTAAGTCCAGCGAATTTTGGATTCTCTAACAATATTCTTGGAATTCTACAAAAATATGTATACACCTCATGCACAAGATCTTCAAATTTTGAAATAAATGGGAACTAGCTCACAATTTTAAAATCCAAATTCATTTTATGGGCCATGTCATGAATGTCAGTCATTATAATGAACATAATGTCTACAAATTAACAATAAACCCAATTTTGTGACTTTGTGTGAATGATGCCTTTCTACACCAACGTCGACTAACTTCCTTGCAAGCACCAAATCATCTAGGACTCTAATATCCATCAAATTTTTTTGGTGATTTCCATAAGGTTAATAGAGGTATATTTTTCTTTAATTTTATGAATTGCAAGTAGTTGAGGTTAGTAGATATGTCTATCTACAATATAAATATGCATGCACACCCAAGAAGTATTATCAATATCCATCACCTTGTCCAAAGATATAAAAAAAAAGTCATTTGACTCAATTTACTTTGTATATCCTACTTCTCCACCATAGCAAACATTGAACCCATCCCAACCACTAGTGGCATACCAATTTGAAAGTGAAAAATTAGGCACTCCCAAAAGTTACATTAAAGTCATGTTTTAGAAGTTTTCTCATCAACCAAAATCTACTTATATAAAAAATATAATCATGAGTTGTATAGTTCTAGACAATTGATTTGCTTCCATCACCTTTACAAATAGAGTGGACAAGGAAACTCCAATGATGACTAGACATGCCTCCAATTACATGTATTTTTTGTACTCATTTTCATTCTAAGAATGAGTGCATTCATGTTTTAGTTTTGAGTGCATCAGTAAGTTTGAAACTCTCCATTTACATTTACTTATTCATAAACTTTAACTACATGCTTATCAATCATGTCCAATTTCAATTATAACATCTTGTCTTTCTTATATGTCTATTTGCAAATCTTATGACATAGTTTTGGCACACCCTCTCCATCTTTATCATTTGCCTATTCTATACATGGATACTTAGAAAACCATTTGAGTTGAAATTTTTGAACATGTCCCATTGACATGCTTTATGTGTATTCAATAAGCTTTTATATTTAGGGTCAACACTACCAATAGGATGGACATATTCTCCCTGTATGAACTTATTGTTCATTATCACTACTAAATTGAACTACATCATGCTTATCTCCTTGGATATTTTCTTCAAAGACATTCTCATTGTCAAATTCATCCAAATTAAATTCATTAATGTCAAGTACATTTTCTTGGTTATTTATTATTGATGGACCCTCACTTGTTGCATCATCTCCTCACTAATTATTAAAATAGGACATTATGGAGGCCTTCATTTTCTTTGATGGGCCTCCTCCTATATTTTCCATATTTGGGGATGATATCTTCCTTTGATAATGTTACAAAAATTTTAAAGTAGTGTTCATGAAATTCTAAAATAATCAAGTTATGCATATGTAATCACTAATCATTTGTAAATAACAAAATTGAACTAGTTATAGTAAAAGAGAAGACAATAAATTTATGAGATAGTATAGAAGTTTATGGAATGCAACGTCAATGTAGCAAAGTGATGAAATACTAACAATAGTTTAATATTTTAATTGTTATGTGGAGTATATAATTGATAATTTTGTAACATACCCAATGTTTATAGATTTCACCTAAGATTTAACTTATGAAGTGAATAATTCAAGGTTTCTGAAACAAGATAATATTTTTTTTCTTTTCCTTTTATATATTTTTGCATGCTTCATAAATAATTTCGCATAGCATTGCATAATTGAAATAACATAACATAAACTTCATATAATTGAAACTCATCTTTTCAAATATAGATTACAATAGACCTCATGATCATATAAACATTTCATAATTTACAAAGAGTACAAGGTCAAGGCATCCTTATTTGGATTACACTTCTTTTGTTTCACAAGCCTTGACATGTCGTCTGCAAGCATCACCCAAGTGCTTTACCTCCAACCACAGACCGGTGGTCCCCCACACATCTTCCAACTAGAAGTGGCCCTACCCTTCAATAGAGAGTTTAGTATTGGAACCCCTAGTATTTTCCATCTAAGTATCTAGTGTTGTGTCCTACATAACAAGTACAGTCATACAACTATGGATACCTTCCAACTATGCATGGCACTACTGCCAAACTATGTAAACCTGGAGCACAATGAACTAACAACTACAACCGGTGACTTTTACACTTACTTTGGCCAAGGCTTTGATATATATAATCAATTCCACTTTCTAAGGAAGCGGCGTTGTAAGTTCACCCACCTCTAACTCGACTTGGAAATCTTATTTGACCTATGGTTAACTCTACTTTTGGTTTGACCCAAAGGTTAACTAACTCATATAGAATATTTTTCAATAGTGATGACTTCACTAGTGTCAACTAATCAACCAAGTAGGTTTAACACTTCTGAATCAAATACCCATGTTACATCCTCACAATATTTTGGGTCTAGGCAACTGCCTCTTATTTAGGTCATTTCTTACTAAGTCGGTAAATCACTTGACAGCTTATACTTTTTTGACTAAATCTTTTCAGTTACATTAATGTAACATCTTGGAACTTGGCAACTGCCTTTTTATCAAGTCCTTAGTTTTAACCATGGGAGTAACTACTCTCTTATTTTATGCACAATTAGTTAATACTAATGACACTATGTCATCAACTAGACACACATGGTTTCAATCTAAAGCATTGACAATACGTTGATATGTATAATAATCTAGTATTAAACTTGATTTAAAGATTACTTCTTCATATTAAGGTTTCAGATGTCCATTGTTTACTCTGATGGATTTGTTCCTTAAGAACTCCATACCGAATATGAGTAATCTTGAAGTGTACATTATTAGACAATCGTCTTCTTCATAAATAATGGTTTTGAATCTTCATTATCATACCAAGTATGGCTCCATCCTTCTAGAATGCCATAACCGATCTGGTTATTCATAAATTTAATTATCATTTAGTTTGATTCAATATAAAATCTCATATTCATAGTATTTCTCATTAATGATTCAACATAATAATCTATTTACTTTTGATAACTCAATTGAGAACCATCTGAATAATCTCTAGATTCTTCACAAGTTTCTCCGACGTTATCCTTTATATAACTATATATAATACATATGCTTGTATGTATATAAATAATCTTGACACATATATTCTCGGGTGATCCCACAATATTGGTTTACAATTCCCTTCATGAAGGAAAATTGCAAAAGCACTAAAAAAAAGTTGAGTTTTTAGGGGTTTGCTCGAAGGGGGTTCGCTTGAACCCAAAAGGGTTTCTTGAACCCCTTCAACAAACCCTTTGTGATGCCATCCCGTTTTTGGCACATTTTTTTAATGAAAACAATGGAAAATTGCAAAAAAGGGGGGTTCGCTCTAATCCCCCTTTTTTGCCCTTCTCCCCCTCCTTTCTCATTTTACTGCAAAATTTTGTGTTTCCAAGCTCAGGTTGAGGATGAAAATGGAGGCAACTTCACAGACCCAACTAGATGATGGTAGTCCTCGGAACGAGCTACCCATAAAATATAATTTTAATATATTTTGGTTTTATTATGTATTTTTTAAAGTTTAATTAAACATAGATTTTTTATCGAAAATCAAGCTCTTTGTTCTGCACATGTGGAAAAATAGCATATTATCAAAAAAAATATGAAAAAAAATCTATGTACTAGATATCGATGTCCTTGATCTAACAAAAAAATTTGGATTTCAATACATACAAAAAAAGTTATGTGTTAGCAAGTAAATCTATGTCTGAATTGTAACTGGTCTAACTTCAAAACTTAATTAAGAAAAAAATATTCAATAAAACACTAAGAAACCAATTGCGTGCACTAGATATCGTAGTTACAAATCTAAATTAGAAAAAAATAGAATTTTATCCTTCATAGAAAAAAATTATGTGTTAGCAAGTACACGTCACTCTTTAAAAATGGTGTTTACTATTAAAAACTAGTTTTCGAAGGAGATGGAAAAAGAAATGCAATTTTATTCCAAATTTTTTTAAAATATTTATTTAGAATCTACAAAAAAAATGTCACAAATCACTAGTTTGCATCATCTTCAAGGTCCTTGAAGTTTAGCAGCTATAGGTGCTTGAAAGTGAAGATTTAGTTAAAAAAAAATTAGTTCAATGTCCAGTTTGGCCAAAAATTGGAAAACCAGTATTGTGGGATCACCCTCTCACATATAAATGTATGGTAAGATTATAGCCACACTGGAGAATATTGTCCAGTTGAGAGTTATCTACACTTCTACACCTTAAAGTCCCCTAGCACTAAGGCCTTTGATTAATAATAGGAGGATAAACTCCTTTATTCAGGATACATAATTTTCAACCAGTAGATAATAATAACGACTCTTGGTTTATTTATAATTATAATAACTTTCAAAATATAATAAAGATAGATTCACTTCTAATTTGTTTTCATACCCTCTAATTGATATGCAATATAAATCTGTTTAACAACAATATAAATAAGACATTGTCTCATTGGGATAATATCCTATTCCCTTACTTAGTTTTCCTTTGCTACTTTGATTTAACAAGCCAAATTTTTTAGTTAAACACAACTTTAGAGATATTTTAACCTTCCACTAAAGCTCTCTTTTCGTCAAATACATATATAAATAATAATTTAGAATCACGTATTGCAAACATGATTTAACAATATAATTAAATAAAACTACTAGATATACCCAACTGGCTTCCCTAGTTCTCATTCTCTTTGTATTTTAAATTAGCTCTATGCATAAATAACTAAGCTATTTGTATATGCACTCGTATACTTTTCTAATAGCCATGATTTGCACATAACAATGGCATAAGTAAACCCAGGTAAATAAAGAGCTTGATTAAAAATTTGAAAGAGAAGGAAAGAGAATTATTTTAATCATGTCAGAATTAAAATAGCTTGACTTGATTCTTGATAATCCTTGCTTCCAATATGCTCTATGACTCAACTTTAACCTGTCGCCTTCTCAATTTCCACCTCTCAGCTCTCCTCTTGTACCTCTCCCTTGCTTCTAAACTATTTAACTATAACTACCAAACAATCTATAACTGAAACTAGCAAACTATCCCCACTCTTTGACAAATAGATAAATATATTTCAAATGCTCTTTGCACAAATTTCACTCTTCCTCACAAACTCATGTATGCACTATACTCTAAATTATCCAACGAATGAACAACCAAATGATGAGAAGCTTCCCTCTATTTATACTAAATTGGTTTGCTAATAATAGAAACTAGTTTGCATTAGGAAGTTTGAATAGTTCCAATGGTTGCCACCACTCAAAATCTCTGTTAGATGTGGATATAATCAGTCGACTATGCAAGCATAAGGCTGCCACCACTTGCATTTTGAATGATTCAAATAATGCCAATAACTTATATGTTGAATGCAACTTCTAGATTTTGCAGTTTTCAGTTGAGAATAGACACCAAAAGCAAATCGAATTCCTCTTCCCAATGCCACAACTAGGTTGGGTGACCCAACACTTTTTTGTTTGGAAATTTATTTTTTCATAAAAATTCTCTTAATTTGGTATGTTGAAAGCCAAGATCATTCCAAACACTCTAATCTCCCTTTTCCCCAAGTCATGGGCTTGTATGTTAACAGAAACATATGCATTCACTCCACATTTCGCCACTTTCACGTGGCTGGAAACAACTATTCAAAAGTGCATAAACTCAGCCACTTACGTGGCAACAAAAATAAGTTAATGCATGCTGAGTGTGGCGCCTAAAATGGTGACCCAATATTACTTAATTTTTCCCTTCAAAATTGCCATTATATTGAGTATTCACATGACATTCCTACCATTCAATATGACTGCCACATATATATTAACTATTATATATATATACACACTATACACTATTATATACATTATTATAATATATACACTATTGTATATATTATAATATATACATAATAATATGTATACATTAATATTTATATATATGACAATTGCTTAAATATAATAATATATTAATTAATATATATACAATAATATATATATCTAATTCATTTGAATGTTTGCATATATATTACATATCTAATACGTAAATATTATTATCTACGTATATTCATACCTACATACATACATATGTATGCACCATCATATATATATATATATATATATATATATATTTTTTCAAATATACATTATATATAACATATGCTATTCACAAGAGTTTTAGCATTTGAATTCAATTTGACTAAATAGTTGAGGATCAAAGACGACCAACACATGACTTTCCTTATTGACCAAAAAGCCTATCAACATTAGTTTAACACTTACCAATACGATACTCGGATTGACTCGACAAGGTTCCTCTAACCTATGCAAGCGAGTGTGTGCGTCTACTCAGATAGAGACGCCAATGGTTCTAATACCAACCTCCTCTCTTGGGTGATACTCTCCCTCCCCCACTAGAGGGTTTGAACCTTTCTTGCATCCAACTTAGAGCAACATGTTCGTAGTTAACTTGATAACATATAATTCACATTCATAATATAACATAAGCATCATTTAAGCAATTCAAAAGTAATTTCATCATAATGTATATTCATTCATTTTATTCATCCATTGAACATCATCAAGACATAATCATGTATTAAAATCATATTTACTCATAAAGGTAAAAGTAATTTGGTAATCTAAAAATGGGGTGTAACAAATTTAATCATCGAGAATAAAATAAAATAACTATAGGCACTATCAATTGAAACACCATTTTTCTCACCAATGACATTGCCTCATGCTCTAACCATCTTCATTTTTTCCCCAAATCCTTGCTAGCCATTGATGCAATTTGATTTGATGATGCAAGAAAAATATAACATATGCATTTGTTTTAATGTTGCATGCTATAAAAAAAATTGCAAACATCCTCAAAAGGTTGTGGAAATTATTTCAATTGGGCTCCAACAATGATTCAAGTGTGGTAATACATGGTCTTAGTTGACTATACCTGTGACAATGATCTATACACATGTATGATATTCTTAATTATATCTTCACTTGATTTTAATAATAGATTTATTAAAATGTATAGGTACTGAATTGATATTTGTAGAGATTTGAATCTCCATTTAAATCCTTATGAGTAGCATACAATTAATAATTTAAATATTTAAGTTAAAATAAAATATTATGAGCCCCATCAACTTATAATAAACTTTTCTTGACAATGGCTCTATTTCCTGCCCCAACCATCTTAAGTTTCTCCTTCAAGCCCTACCACATGTTGATTTAGTTTGATCTTATGGTGTGGGATAAAGAAAATACATGGCTTTGTTTTAGTACTATGAACTCTTAATATATGATTGCGTAGCCTTGAAAGGTAATGTGGATAATTTCATAAAGATCCAATAGTACATAAGTTTGTGAACTAGACCTGGAAGCATGTTGTTAAATACACTTATTGTATTTTAGCCATGGATGTATTAAAAAAAAACTATTATGGGCACCCCAATTGACATGTCATCTTTTCTAACCAATGATATTACCTATTGCTTTAGCTATCTTCATTTTATCTTTGAAAGGTAATGCAAATAATTTCATGAAGATCCAATAGTACTTAATTTTATGAACTAGACCAAGCATGTTTTAAAATATACTTACTATATTTTAGCCATGGATGTATTAAAAAAAACTATTATGGGCACCCCAACTGACATGTCACTTTTTCTAACCAATGATATTACCTCTTGCTTTAGCTATCTTCATTTTCTCTTTGGAGCCCATATTGTTTTTCTTGTTTGCAAATAAAATGGTGTGCAAACTAAGGCACACACACATGATTTGGGGCTAATTTTTTTTGTTGTTTTTTGCAAAATAGGTAGAATCGTGAAAATGGGCGTAAATTTTTTATCAGGTATCAAAATTGGGAAAACAAGATATCATCGAAAAGCTGGTTTTGCCAAATTTCCAATGGTGTGGGTCTAATCACCTAATTTTGTTAATGGTGCATTTTATAGCATGTTGAAGTTAGAGGTGCTATTCTCAATCCCGGACTCATAAATTTTGACTAGTTTCTCCATTTTTCATGATTCCAACAGCGTTGGGATGATCTTTCAGAGCTCTTCACATTCATCCATGTATTTTTTTTAGATTACTCTTCATGTGCATTTTATTCAAGATATTGTTTTTTCACACTCTGGTGAATTACTTGGACGGCTTAGCTCCTAGAAACTTTTTCGTTTACATGGGATGACTCATTTTTGGATGTTCTACATGTATTTCTAGTATTATGTCCTATTTGGGTATTGTAGACATCTTTTTCATGCAAATTCTCTTTTGTGGATGCACTGAAATAAAGTGCCATTCTAGTGTATTCTTTTTGGGGGAATTTGTACATTCTATTATGCCTTTTGTAATCACACTATGATATAAAGTGTCATGGGAGGGTTGATGTTTGTCTTTGGTTTTTCCATCACACCTTTGTCAAGTGAATGTCCCTTCCATGATAGTAGTGAATCCCAGTGATTCTTCCCTCATGTGTGTGTGCCTTAGTTTGCACACCCTTTTATTTGCAGGTTGTTTCTCCTACATGCACTTCTTGGTTTCACACAGTTTCAGTGTACCTATCTTGGCTCTCCCTTTTTTAACATTATGGGGGGGTTCATTGTTGGTGTTGTAGACAGCTAAATTTGACCACTTTCATATGGCTGTAATCCCATCATTTATTCATCTAATCCATCTATATTAATCAAATGACATATTTAATTAATATTATCCCCTTTCCCTAAGGTTCCCAAAATTATTTAATTAATATTATCCCCTTTCCCTAAGGTTTCGAAAAGTATTTAATTAAATACTTTATCTTTTACCATTTCCTCTCTAAATTAAATAAATCAATCAATTTATTTAATTTAGTCAATTATCCTTTTCAATTTTTAATTCATTATTTCTCTCTCCTTGTCCCATCCTCCATAACCCTTTTACTAATCTGGGTTAATTTAATTAATCCTTAATTAAGATGTGCATATCCTTAATTAGGATTAATGTCACATCCTCCATATCAATCCACTTGTCTCTAATCATCATTAATTAGTCTAATCACCTGTTTGCACAATCCTAATCCTAATCACTTACCTTTTCTAGCATGTCCTTAAGTCAACCTTTCTTGGTACTTACCTTTTTTGGGTGGACCTCTTCTCCATGTGAATTAAAAATTCACATGTATTCCCCCCATGAATTTTTCTTCCCTATGACCTCTCAAAGGTCACATCGTACCCATGGGACAATGACCCCTTTTAGGGGAATCTTGTCTTACCCATCGGTTTCTTCCAAAAAGTGAATTAAAAATTCACTTTTATTTCTCCAAGGCCATCTCCAATCCCCATGGTGACAAGAGTGGACTTTCTAAAAATCCTCACTTGTCACTTTCAACCCCATATGGGGCCAAGGAATACCTTTTTGGTGAAATCCTCTCCCATCCCAAGGTACTTGCAAGTACCTTGGGACCACATGGCCTTTTCCATGTCACCTTCTACCCTTTCCATCTCACCATGTCCTTGGTCACTTCATCCGCCACATGGCGAGATGTGAGGGCTTGTGAGTCCTCAAATCACCATAGCCCTCCATCTTGGCCATGGTGGCTCAATCTTGACCGTTGAATCCTCTAGAGAATTCAAATTCTTCTATAAATACCCCCTTTTTTCATTCATTAAGGGACCTTCATGCATTATTACCAAACTTATGCTCTCAAGCCATTTATCCATTTTAGCCATTGTTATTGCAATTCACCTACATTGTGCATCTTGCATCTTAGCTATTATTGCATTTATCCATCCTAATTGATCACCCAACTACCATTACCATCACAAGTTTTCCATCAAGGAGCACATATTCAAAGCATCATCAAGGGACAACCAAGGATCAACACAAAGGAGAAGGTATATTATCTTGTTGTTATCTTTATATTTCTTTATTTGTGTTCAACATAGCCCAATCTTGAGGTGGTTTAGTGTAGGTTTTATCTTGCATTCTTTAGTTAGTTTTGCATATTAGGAGATAACAACTTTCACTACACACATTACTAGCATGCCCGGTGGGACCCACATCACGGGTCCCTTGCTTTCACGTTTGTTGTTTCTTGAAATTTTGCAGATTCTGGAATACAGAGGTGACTACGCCCTCAAGGGGCGACCTTGCCCAAGAGGGGCGACCTTGCCCAGGAACACAAAATTTTTTGCTTTTTGTTTTGTTGTTTTCTATTTTATGACAGTTTGCATGTTCACAAAATAGGCGACCTTGCCCAGAAACACAGACTTTTTGCTTGTTGTTTTGTTATTTTCTACTTTCTGACAGTTTGTAGGTTCACAAAACAAGCGACTTTGCCCAGGAACACATACTATTTTGCTTGTTATTTTGTTGTTTTTTGCTTTCTGACAGTTTGCAGGTTCACAGAATAAGCGACCTTTCCCAGGAGGGGCGACCCTGCTCAAACACAGAGGCAGCCACACCCAAAACAGAGGTAAAAATAGGTAAATAGTCACTCAAAATCTTTATTTCAGAATTCAATTTTTGACTATTTTTCCATTTTTTGACCTAATAACTCATGTTTTGAGTGTTTTTTTATACTAGATTTTTTGCATCTCACTTGTCAAAGACCCAAAAATGAAACTAATAACATACTTGTTGCAGGAGGAGAAACATTATGTACTAAGTCTTGTATTTTCATTTTTAAATTAGGAACATAGGATTAATTAAAGGGTCAAAGAATCTGCTTGTTGTGTTTGAAAGTGGACTATTGATGTATCCAATCCCCTTACGCCATTTGGCGATCCTAGGTGAAGAGAAATTGTAGTCCACTTAGTCCTTTTACCCTTTTTCATTTTATTAGTGGAACCTGCTTGGGGATTTTATCACCCCAAGGACGATTCCAACCACGTGTACCAGCGAGGTATATAAAGGGGGGAGGTGAATGTTATACCTCAATCCAGTCACGTCATGTTTGGCGAAACATCAAAGCGAGGGTGATACCTAGCCAACACGCGAAGAGTTGGTTCAAGCTCTCAGTCTCTCGTTGGCTCCTCCTAACTCACGCTTGTGACAGACTGGTGTTCACATTTTGGGCCCCATATACTGTGCGTATATCAAGGACGCCCTTAGAAACTTTGTTAAGCCTAGATAGAGGATCGTGTTAACCATACCTTTAACACTAGAATTAGGCTTGTGCTATTTGAAGTATTTTCTTGTGAAAAACAAGTGCTTGTCAGTCAATTTTGGCCTTTTAATTGTTGTTTTTATCCTTTTCCATCACTTTTTTTTACTAAGTTAGATTCAAACCAGTACACAAAGGTGACCTTTCCCTCAAGGGGAAACCTTGCCCTAAAGGAGTGACCCTGCCCCCCTATTTCAGCTACTGTTTACCTTGACCAAGTCAAACTTTGGGTAGTTTCTCCTGTTTGGGCGACCTTGCCCCCTATTTGGGCGACCCTGCCCTAAGTTTGGGTGACCTTGCCCTCAAGGAGCCACCTTGCCCTAAAGGGGTGACCCTGCCCTCTGAACAACCTTTTTCGACCTTTGTTTGCTAGTTGTTACCCTATTCCGGGAACCCATTTTCCAATTTTAAGTGTCGTTCCCTCGTTCAAAGTACCCATTTACCCATCCCGACTATCCATTCATCCATTCTGAGTATCTATTTTCCCATTTCGAGCATCATTCCCCCTTGTTGACCAGCTATTCACCTGTTTCGGGAAGTTGTTCACCCGTTCTGGAAACCCGTTTTCTCATTCCAAGTGTCATTCCCTAGCCTCATACATTTGTTCACCCATTCTGAGTGATCATTTCTCTGTTCTGCAAACCCGTTTTCCCATTCTGGAAGTCTGTTTATCGATATTATTTAACCGTTTTTCACTCTAAGTTGAAATCAAGATCTGTTTGGGCGACCTTGTCCTAGTTTGGATGACCCTACCCAGAACAAGCAACCATGCCCAAGTTTGGGCGGCCCTACTGGAAAACTGCATCTGTGTCCCAAATTTGACCCGAGAATCCAGTTTCCCGCAATTTTCGAAAGGCTTGTTGACTGTCTAGCTGTTTGCACATCTCGTTCACCTGCATCACTATCTAGTCAAATCTAAATCATTATCCAAATCATATAGGTTGCATTCATAATCATCCTTAGGTTATACATCCATCATAGTATTCTCGATCCAAATCCTCTGAACTTCGTTTGAAGTCGTTATCTGAATTGACCTAGGTGCCTGAACCCGATCATCATCCTTTAACATCCGCTTAGGATTGCTATTCATCCTAAGTCGATCATCATCCTTGGCCCTATCAATCCCCTTCCATCTCAAGGCGGATTCAGTGTCATGATTATTAGTCCATCCTTTAATCCGATCAATCAGCACCTTAAGTCACCTACAGTGATCTCTAAACCCAGTTTAGAAACCCTTCTAACCATCCAATCAATTGATATTTAATCCGATTTCATCCAATCCTATCAATCATTTTATCAGTTAATCCAATCAAATCCAATCTTTACCCAATTATCTTATTAATTGATACATCATCAATTGATCCATCATATATCCCATCAATCGATCTATCATCCAATCCAATCTTTATCCAACTATCCTATTTGATCCAACAATATTTATCCAATCCAATCAATCAATCCAACCATCATTTAGATAATCATCTAGATTGCATATTAGAAGCTTAGGTACATCTTAGATCACCTAGTTGTTTTGCACGTTCATGCTCGTTCAGACCTGTTCACAAGAAACAAAGAAAATGGTAGAGCAACAAGCCCAAGGTGCCCAACCAAACATCCAACAAGATCCTAAAAATGTTCCAAGCATCCCACAAGATCCTCATAACGGTGTCTCATCCCAATCCAATACGGACATTAAAAACACCACACCACCTAGTGACAAGAACATGGTAAATCAGCCTGAATTCACCGTTGATGAATACCTTAACGACCCTGTCAATGTCTATATGACGGACCATCTCCTCAATGAATGTGAAGATAAGATCCTTGCCACTCTACTTATGAGAGGCGTAAAACCACCATCCAATTTCGATGCATCACAATATGTCGGTACCCACACTCTTCCCTCACCTGTCGATCCACAAACTTCACAAAATGTCCCAGGGAATTCATATGTCCCCGAAGGTGCACCCATTGAGAATTGGTACCATCCTGAGTTTGGAAACGTTGTGATACACCAAGTTGTTAGTTATCCTCATCTCCCAACCGCAACCTCTAAAGCACAACTCGAGCATCATGATCCCTATGCCTACAATATGCCACCATATATCCCATCTGCTCCACCACTTCCAGTTCAACATCCTAGTCAGCCACCTATCAATACTGGGGACATACCTACCCTACCACCTCTAGGATCTATACCCGCTAACAACTTACCACCACTTGCATTCCAGAAGCCTCCTACCAATCCTCACCAATCCAATTTGTTACAAACATCACCTCAACATACTACTATTGTTGTTGCCTCATCCCTACCACCTCATCAGCAACCGCCACAACACAACATTCCCATCCCACAACAAAATGTCTCGGCTCCTACGCAACCACCGCACCAGGTAATACAAACAACATCCCAATAGCCACAACTATCACATGGCACTTCAGTCACAGTCCCACAACAACAACAACATGTTCCATCTTACCCATCTTACCAACAACAACCACAACAAAATATACACATTCCTCCACAAACGCAAACTAATCCTCTTACAAAATACCTTTAACATCCATCCAGCACATACACTGTGCCATCCCATCTCAATTCAAATCCTCATCAGACTGGTCAAAATCAAGCACGGACCCAACCACCACCTTACACCAACCCCTACAGTCACGGAATCATCCCTACCAGCAACCATCAAATCCATCCCCATATGTCACGTAACAGCCCACCATTACGCAACAATACCAATCTCGTCCACCCTATCTCCAGCAACAACAGTCCTACCAGCGGGATGCACCTTTCATTTCCTACTACCAACAACCATCGTCATATCAACAAGGGGGTCCTACCCCTTTGTATTATAAAAATCCTACACAACAGCAGGGTGTTGCGTCCACTTCTTAGTACCAGCAACAACCACCCTACCAACAAGCGGCTTTTTCTCATCATAATCTGTCATCCTCCTATCTACCATACATCAATCTGCAACCCACTTATACCAATCAGAACTAGCACGCGCATTTGTATGCATCCCAACTCATCTATGATCCAACAGCGGTAGCGCCATCCTCATCATACCAACAATACTATCCATACAATCAGCCTACTCCAACTCCTGCAACACCCATTAACAAGAACTTGGAAGAATTCAAAGCTACGTTGAAGGATTTATAGGTTGGGACGGGCAAGCAATCGTTCAAGTTTGAGGACATTTGTCCTTATCCATTTGATCCCTCCATTTCCTTGGTTCCCTTCCCCAAACACTTTGAAATACCAAAATTCAATAAGTACAAGAGAACCAAAGACCCCAAAGCTCATCTGCAAGAATTTTATGCCCACTACCAAGAGGTCATGCACAATGACAACTATCTCGTCCGACTATTTCCTAAGAGCCTACAAGGGGTCACCCTTAACTGGTTCATGGGACTTGAAAAAGGATCCATCAAATCCTTTGCGCAACTATCGGAACAATTTGTCTCCCACTTATCTTTCAATCTGGAGAAGGACATTGACATGCTTGACCTCCTGAAAGAAAAATAGTGTGATGGAGAAATCTTTGCCAGCTATCTACAAAGATGGTGAACCTTAGCTAGCCGGATGAAATCCCCACTGTAGGAAAAATACATGGTTACATTGTTCATCAAAAATTCCCATCCAGACATGGATCACAACTTTTGACTCCACTGCATCACTACCTTTGCGGCACTCATGGAAATGGGTCCTATCCTAGAACGAGCCCTTGTTGCTAAAGGGCGGGTCAAAATTTTCAATTCTGATAAAGAGCGATCCTTTGGAGATAAACCTCGTTATTGGAATAAGAATAATTTTTTTGTCAATAATGGTGTCACTGACACCAAACATGTCCAGGTGGCTACCACCTCACAAAAATATCCTCCTCAATAGCATTCATAAATCCCAAATGCCATATCCGAGCCCCAAGTAGTACCTCGTCCTCAACAACAGTCAAATCAAAACAACCAAGGGGGAAATAAATTCCAGTTTACTCAGTTGGGAGAACCCCTTAGCATTTTTTTTAACAAACTCCTCCAAGCCAACTACCCCATCACTTATCCTGTAACCAAGCCCCTCGACGAGTCTAAGCCTAAACCAACTTGGTTCAAAGACAATGAGTATTGTGAATTTCATAAGATTAAGGGACATACATTGGACAACTGTCAAGGTCTAAAAACCTACATCCAGGGTCTCATAGATCAAGGTGAAATGCATGTGTATGCTAACACGACAACCTCGTCTAATGCTCAACTTGAAATATACCAGAATTCTTTTCCCAAGCATAATCAAGGTCCTAGTACATCCAACTCCAATCCTGGACCTAGCAACAAAAACAATCAGAATAGCAGCACAAATAATATCACTTACAAAAATGTGCCATACAATTACCAAGGTGTTGTCACATACATAGAACAAGTGGAGCCACGTGTATCCATGATACACATTAAAGGAAAAGATCCACAATATGTTGTTACCACTCGTCGCACCTGCATCACGGTTCCAGTAGCTGCCACACCTACCCAGTTATCATCTGTTAGTTCACAATACAATATCCTTGATCACCTAGGAAAGACCTCGGCTCAAATTTCCATCCTAGATCTGCTTAAGTCTTCTTCTACACATCAAGATATCCTAAATAAGGCTTTACAAAGCACCCAAGTCCCTAATGACATCGATCCCACACAATTCCAAGCATTGGTAGGAAATCTCTCAGCAACCTCTCAATTAGGTTTCAACCATAAAGATATGCCTCACCTTGACTTAGGTCATAACCGCCCCCTGCACCTCGAGGTTGGTGTAAATGGTCATAAAGTAAAAAGGGTACTGGTAGATAATGGTTCTGCCCTAAATCTTTGTACATTAAATTTTATACAATAGGTGGGATACACCCAAGCTGACCTAAACAATCAAGTTATCACCATCAAAGCATATGATAACACAGAACAAGATTCTAAGGGCACTATTTGTCTTCTTGTTTAATTGGGCTCCATTGTGCAATACACTATGTGTCATGTTCTAGACCTTGAACTCCCATATAACATCCTTCTTGGCCACCCATGGATTCACTCTATGCAACTTGTTCCATCAACCTATCATCAATGTTTGAAATTTCCTTTTCAAGGAATGGAAGTAACTATACAAGTTGATCCTCAGCTATTTGAATATTTTCGCACCCTAGAGGCTTCCTTTCCACTTTCCCACTATTGCCCTGGAGTAGAAATGGAGGCAACTCAGACATCAAACTCTCCTCCATCCACCAACACATTAAACACCTCTTCATCCATACTTGATTCCACCATTACCAAGGTCTAGATCATTAACAAGGGGTGTGGTGAGTACGAAATGCATATAGCATTGAACATGGCAACCATGCCACCCTCACCATGTATATATGGCCAACCCTCTCAGTTTGTTCCAAAAGAAAAAGAGAAGACACTCACACTCACTTCTAAGAACATGGGCTCGACAACATTCAGAGATCTAGGTTCCCTTCAGGATCAAATGGAAGAAGATATTAGTCAGTGGGTTTATAGAGAAGAACCTGAGCCAGCACGTCCCCTCAAAGAATACTTCCAGGAGGTCTATCCGCGTGCGTATAAGTTCATTGAAAAGTGCAACTACCAAGGTGGAGGTCTTGGTATAGAAGAGCAAGAAAAACATCAAATTGTAGAAGCATCCATGTATCTGAAGAAGATAGGTTTGGGCTATGACCAAAAACAAAAGTGCCCTTTAGCATCATCTAGTACCTCCAACAATGTCAGTGTGGATGACGGTTCCCTCAAAGACATACCAGAGGAGGAATCCATCATTTATGCATACGATGACCTAGATCACATTGACCTCCTTGCCATGTTTGAATGCCTATCCATCTGCATCGTAACCTTATCCATCAAACATCCTAAGCTTATAGACTATGACCTACAAGGTACCACACCTCTCAACACCTTTCCCTCAATGGACCAATATGTACATCTCATGGGATTGGGGGAAGATGAACGCCCCAACCACAAAAATAAAAATAAGCAAAATCAAAATAGGTCACCTGGTGAAAACCTCCCTGAGGCACTTTGTGGTTATGAAAAAGTAAAAACAAAGGGCGTATCTAGTAGTGAAAACCTTGAAGAGTCACTAGAAGATGGGGATGTTTATCTTCCCCTTGTAGGGACTCAACTATTCAGGCGATCATCCATCTTGACTGAAGAAACACAACCAATAAACTTGGGAACTGAGGAAAACCCCAAAATCACCTATGTGGCTAAAGCATTGTCAAAAGAAGAACACTCTACCATCACCAAACTTCTCAAATAAGGAATCTTAAACTTTTCCTCGACATACTCAGACATGCCCGGCCTTGATCTTGCTTTGGTGGTACATCACCTAGACGTCCATCCTGATGCAAAACCTGTCAAGCAAAAACTTCGGAAAATGCACCCTCAAGTGGCTCTATTAGTTAAGAAAGAATTGGAAAATTTGGTGAAGGCAGGATTCATTAGACCAATCAACTACTCTGATTGGATCTCCAACATAGTGCCAGTCGCAAAACCCAACGAAGATATCAAAATTTGTATAGATTTTTGAGACCTTAACAAAGCTTATCCCAAGGACAACTTTCCCTTACCAAATATTGATATGTTGGTCGATCTTACCGTAGGACATGAGATTTTGTCCCTCATGGATGGTTTCTTTAGCTACAATCAGATTAATATTTCCCCTGAGGATCAATACAAGACCACCTTTAAAACACCTTGGGGAACATTTTGCTATAATGCCATGCTTTTTGGCGTCAAGAATGCGGGGGCAACCTATCAGCGGGCTATGATGGTTATCTTCCATGACCTCATCCATATAATAATGGAAGACTATGTTGACGATTTGATAGGGAAATCAAGAACAAGAGAAGAGCACCCCACCATCCTCAAAAAGATCTTTGAACTTCTAGAACAATACAAGCTACGCCTCAATCCAAAGAAATGTGTTTTTGGTGTCACAGCCGGCAAACTCCTAGGGTTCATTGTCTCTCGTAGAGGAATCGAGGTTGATCCTACTAAGGTTAAGGCGATCATGGAAATGCCTCCACCTGCACCCTAAAATAGCTAAGAAGTCTACAAGGTAAGCTCCAGTCCATCTGAAGATTCATTGCTCAACTCACCGACAAATGTCAGTCGTTCACACATCTCCTAAAGAAAGACACTGCATTTAAGTGGAGCCCACAATGTCAGCTTGGTTTTGATCAGATCAAGGAATACTTGGCTCACCCACCTATTCTCATGCCACTTATCCTAGGAAAACTGCTCCTCCTTTATATTGCAGCTACTTTTGTGGAATTGGGGGCATTATTGGCACAACATGATGAATCCTCCAAAGAATGAGCAGTTTACTACATCAGCGGGACTTTGATCGATTATGAGCTCAATTATTCCCCAATGGAGAAGGCTTGCCTAGCAGTTGTCTTCAACTCCCAGAAACTTTGACACTACATGCTTAGCCATCCTGTCAAGTTAATCTCTAAAGATTATTTGCTAAAATATTTATTATCAAAAACAACACTCACTGGCTGCATGGCTAAATGGGTCATGTTGCTAAGTGAATTCGACATAGAGTATGTGGATCGTAAATCAATCAAAGGACAAGTGATTGCAAATCAACTAGCAGATGCTCCTCTAGTAGATGCTTACCCTTTAGAAATAGAGTTTCTAGATCAAGGGGTCTTTTCAGTTTTGGAAGCCACCACATGGACTTTATACTTTGATGGGTCCCACACTAACAATGGATTGAGTAGGAGTATTTCTCGTCACCCCCCAAGGTGACTATATACCAAAGACATTCAGATTGGCCTTCCCTTACACCAACAACATTTCCAAGTATGAAGCTCTTCTCATAGGTCTTAAGATTGTCGTCCAATGGCGTATCTCTCACTTACACGTCTTTGGTGACTCCCACTTGGTTATCAAGCAGGTTAATGATGAATTCCTAACAGAAGATGACAAGTTTTTACCCTACAAATGCATGGTGGACGACTTCAAGAAATATTTCTCCTCCATCCAATTCGATCAAATACCCAAAGTTCAGAATAAAGCAGGTGACACCATCGCCACCATTGGTTCCCTCCTAGACATGCCCAGAGATTGTACTAAATGTGAGTTCCTCGTAGAGCAACTGTTAATCCCTGCATATGACATCCCTGAGAGAAAAATGGTATGTGACATTGTAGGTCCTAAATCCCCTTGGTACCAAGACATCTACACTTATCTCCATGACAATACCTTACCACTTGACTTCACACGCAATCAATGAAAAATCATTTATCCAACGCACAACCCGTTACACAATCATAGGTGATATGCTTTATTGACATGGGTATGATGGAACCCTCCTCTGGTGTTTAAACAAGACTAAAGCCCACACCGCATTAGTAGAGGTGCATAGTGGTATTTGTGGGGCCCATTCTAATGGTATGGCCTTAGCTAAAAGGATTCTAAGATCAAGATATTACTGGCCTACTATGGAACATGATTCCTGCGAGTTTGTCAAAAGGTGTCTTCCTTGTCAGAAACATCCATATTTAATTCATGCCCCGACACAAGAGGTACACCCTATCAGGACACCATGGTCGTTTTCTTAATGGGGTTTCGATTTGGCCGATAAGATCTACCCTCCATCCTTCGATGGTCACACTTTCATCATCACAGCCACTGAATACTTTACCAAGTGGGTGGAAACCATATCGCTCACTCAAATTATCGGTGTTCAGATATCTAAATTCATCCTTTACATATCCTTTGCAGGTATGGAATCCCCTCCACCATCATTACTGACAATGGAAAGCCATTCAAAAATAAGTGCATGAAATTCTTCTACGAGACTTATCATATCCAACATCGTTGGTCTACCCCCTATTACCCCCAGGGTAATGGTCAAGCATAAGCCACCAACAAAACTTTGATTAAAATCATTAAAAAGATGGTTAACAACACCGGTCGAGATTGGCATCTCCACCTCCATCCTGCCCTTTGGGCCTACCACACTTCCATTCGCACCCCCACTGGCACCACTCCATACTCACTTGTCTATGGTGTTGAAGCTATCTTTCCGATCGAAGTCGAAATCCCATCACTTCGCATATCCCTGAAGAATCTGATTGCTGACGAAGACACCCGGGTTGCACGCCTTGCTTAGTTGGAACTCCTGGATGAAAAATGGGTCAAAGCCTACAACCATCTACAAGCCTATCAACATCAGCTCAAGATAAGATACAATAAGAAGGTTCTCCCTCGTCAATTCAATGTTGGCGATTTAGTCCTTAAAGAAAATCAATGGAATCAGCAAGATCAAGATAAGAATGGCAAGTTCAAAGCAAACCGATTAGGCCCTTACATCATCACCGCCAAATATGGTTATGGAGCATATAGAATATCTACACCTAAAGGGGAGCCCCTTAAAGAACCCATCAATATCATGCATCTAAAGAAATTTTATACTTAGGTCAGCTGGAGTATCCTTCCTGGTCAAATCTCAAAAAATATAAAAAAAGTGAAAAATTATCAAAAATCCAATAAAATCATAAAATCCAAAAAATAGTAAAGAGAAATCATTCATCCTATGGTGAAAACCACCACTACGTGGCGCCTTGGATATGTACGATTGGTGAAAACCTGGCAACAGGTGTTGTTTGTATAGGTCTTAATCATTATCTACCTCGCATCCTAGTTACTTTATCCCTCTAGATCAATCCTCATCATCCTATCAATCTTATCCTTCCATCCATTGGCATCATTCGGTCGCTTGGTATATTTTGGTTGAGCATTGGACAAACTTCATCTGCTATCCAACATCCTGAGATTTTATCCTAATTTGAGCTTGTTTCGCCTTGACACTTTGGTCATCTCCATCTAGGATATTCATCGTGTTAGTCTCCATCTAGATCCCATCTTGTCTTTGGCGAACTACGTTGCCCCTGCGCTTTCACGTAGGCAAGGCCGATCATTTGATCTGCCCCCAGTTTTTTTGTTGTTTATCTAGTCTGTCACTCTTTTCAGTTATGTCTTTCTTGGCTTTGGCGAACTACACTGCCCCTTACGCTTTCACGTAGGAAAGGTCGATCATTTGATCTACCCCCGGGGTTATTTTGGTGTCTTTTCTTGTTTATTTTGTCCTTGGTAAGCTACGTTTCCCCTGCTCTTTCACATAGGCAAGGCCGATCATTTGATCTACCCCCGACGTATTTTTTCCATCACCATTTGTCCCCATTGTCCTCTTTTTGATCTTATCCATCGTTGGTTGTTCATCCATTTCAAACTACATTGCCCCTATGCTTGCATGTAGGCAAGGTCGATCATTTGATCCACCCATGGGGCTTTCCTTTTCTTTTCTTTCATAGTCGGTCTGCTTGATCGGTGTCCTCCATCATCTATCTTCATGGTCTTCTTTCCGCTTTTATCCATGGTCTTTTCCTGAACTATGAGGGCTTTGCGTTTTCACGTAGGCAAGGCTGATCTTTGATCAACCCTCAAGCCCCTAGGTCTTTAGGTTATGTCAGTCTTGTGTCTTGTGTTGTGTTGTAGAGGTATGTCCTTATATAGTTGGTACTTCACAAATGGAATCCATTCGTGTCATGATATTTAATCAGTTTTCAAATATCCTACGTCATTATCAATCTTTTAGTTTAGCATCCATCTTTGGTCTCAACGAGATGTATCCTTCCTAACAAACTGCATCAACCTCATCCATCATCTTGATCCTATGGCAAAGGATGTTTTGAAATTGATTGCAATCTTTTGATGCTTTTGGTTTTTGTTTACCATTTGAGCCCCCTATCATCACTCGTCAAGGTCGCCATGATCTTTCATATTATGGTGCATTTTGACTAGTTTACATAGGGGAATATCTTGATTTTTCTCTTGTTTATTGTTTTCCTGGTTGTCCCACCAAGACCCCTGAGGTCTTGCATTACATTGGGACATCCTTCAGTGCTTGTGATTATTCCAATACCTGGCCCGACCGAAGTCATCACGACTTTGGGGTATTGGGATAACCTTCTTGTTTGTTGTGTTTGTTTATGCATTAGACACTAATCCGCCTAGGTCCATATACCATGGTATCTAGTGTCTTGTGCCATAGCAAAAATCAGTGCTCCGAAGATGGAAAATCACATTAGCTTTGCATTTAATTTTCTCCTCCATTGCATTTCATATACACTCCATCCTTTTTTTTTCCCTAACTTAGGATTTTGGTTGTGCAAACAATGATTCCTTCCATCTTCCCCTTTCTCCTCAAGATTCCTATGGTTCTTGACAGGTGTAGTTACACACCCATCACCTCCTTCATCTCCATCATTATGTAGGCCCTTATTTACACTCATAATCACATTGCATTTTCATCCCATATTTTAGGTTCACTCAGTTGCATTCCACCTCATGTGCATTATCATTTTTTTTAGGTGTATAAATTATTTAATTATTCTATACATATTAAAATTCATTTCATTATTAATTCATCCATTTAAGCATGTTCATCTTAGTACATATCATTCATATCTCCCATACATCATCACCTGCATCACACACTGTTATGTCCATAGCATATCAAATCATAAATCACATCCTGCATCATAATTCATTCATAACATCATGCATATCATATCATCTCATCCACATAAAACAATCACATCCTGCATCATAAACATTAGGCATCATGCATACCATAAATTCATATAGGCATAAACATAAAACATTATAGGCATACCCATACATCACATCATCCACAATAAATCCATAAAAATACACGTATGCATATATAATGTCAATAAGGGCTCTTGTATATCATATCAAAAATAAACAAAAAATATAATATCCATCACATGGTCCATATCATATCCATCATCATCATCAAAATGCATATCCATCATATGTCATCAAAATAAAGTACGAGTAAAAATCTATGAATCAACTCTAGCCTTTGTTGCTCTGTACTAGCCATCCATCTTGTACCTATCAAATATCGAGATCTTGTCCCTCTGATCCTCTGAACCATGAGCTACCTTCATCTGATCTTTGTGGTGACTCTGGCACTGGCCCCCTATGTGGAGGTGCCTCTCTCATGCTACTATATCCCTGAGTATGTGTCCCTATTGACTGGGATGGTGTTAGCATCTGTGACGGAGCTCGAACATAAGTAGGTACTTGTTGTGCTAGATCCAAAACTACCAAGTAATAGGCACACATATAGTAGCTCGCCTCTCTCATATACTCCTTTTGATCCCCAATTTGATGTTTGGCTGAGTCTTGCTCTGCTTTGTACCTATCCCGGTATCCACAAATGGACCTCCTCTCCTGTGCCCATGCACCCTATGCTAACCATAGTTGCTCCATCTTTGATCCCATCTGCAACACCTGATCCATAGTTTTGTCCCTCTCCTCCTGCATAGCCTATATCTGTGCCTGCAATTTCTGCACCTTTGCCTCTGTCTCCCCACCCTGTGCTACCTCTACCTACCTCTGCACTGCATCTCTCTCCATATCATGTATTTGTGTCAATGTTATGTCCCTCTCCTCCTGTAGGACCTGCACCTATGTTTGTAAGCCATCCCTCTCTATCTCCATCGCATGTACCTAAGCCCTCATGGTCTCCTCCCTCTCCTGCATCAATCCCATGTCTGATACTATCTCCTCTGCCACCTCAGCTTTGTCATGAAACTCATCCCACTCTTGTCTCAACTCCCTCCTCTCTCTCAATATTCCCTCTACCTATCTCCTCGGGTCCTCCATATCCCTCTCTGCTTTTGCCAGCCTCTTTGTCAATATCTGCTTTGTCGCCCCTTTAAACTCTCGTTGACCCCCTGCCTACAGTATCATCATGGTAGCCTAATTTTTCCCTCTCCCATCTCGTTGACTCTTCGACCTCATGCTCCCTCGCCACCTCCCCCTCCAACCGAGTCACCTTTGCCTATAAATCTCTCACCCCTGCTCGCAGCTCCTCTATCTATGCCCGCAACCTCTCTCCCTCTCTCTGCATCATCGTTTCATGTCGTAGTATCGCATCGGCCATCGCCCAGAACTCCCTCTCATTCTCTGCTAGCTAGGCTCACAACACAAGCACCTCCGCCTCCAGTCACCTCTAAGTCTCTCAACCTCTTCTCGACGATATGTAATCTCACCTCTCCTCCTCTCAACCATGTGACCAAATCATTTGTTGCTAGTGGCATCATCACCAAAGGACGAATATCATGTACCTTCATGTCCATCACCTCCACCCACCCTCATCCCCTATATACATCGCCTCAGCCTCATCCCCCTCCCCCACTACCTCTACATCTTGTCTCTCCTCCTCAGGCTCCACCCGTGCCCTCTATCTCCTCCTCCTCCTTCCTACCCTCCACTGACCTACTACCTCATCCTCCCCCTGCCCTCTATCTCCTCCTCCTCTAGTTGGCCCTCACACTCTCCTCTGCTGACCTCCTACCTCATCCTCCCCCTGCCCTCCCTCCTACAGCTCTGTGGCCCCTGGCACTCTCTTCCCTCGTCCTCCTGCTCTGCCTACCTCAGGCTCTCTCTATTGATCTCCTCCTGCTTGGGCTGACCTTACCCCTCTCCTTCGCTACCCCCCAACCCCGCCTGCTCGTCATCTCCCCTTCCTTCCTGCTAATTTGGCCTCATCCTCTAATCCAAATCTTAATGCCCCTACGATCGGCACCTCCAGTGTAATCCGTCCAACTCGGTGTCATGCAAACCATGTTGCATATCTCACAATCATCCCTACATCTACCAATCTCTCAGCCCTCCCTATGTACTCTACTAGCTCTCGCACTAGTGTCACCCAATGCTCTCGTGCAAACTCTGCTGAAATCGCATCACCCCATGGTCGCTCCTGTGTAATCCATCTGAACATATTAGGGGCACTTGGAATATCCTGTACCAGCCCATGCTGCCTCGTCACCTGATCTGGCCTGTGTGACTCTACTATTTGAGGCTCTCTCCCAACTATATAACAACGATTCTTGAATTATCCCCTATGCCTATTCTCATCCTCCCTCCATCCCCTAAAACGTCATGTCATATATGGCCTCCACACTATGTCCTCCTCCTCCAGATCATCAAACAACCTCCTCCACCTATCTAAATCTCCTGCACCCCGATACCGAAAACCCCAACCATACTTTGCACCGTACCAATAGGCCATCGGCAATGTTGTATCCTCCTGACCCACTCTCACCACATCTGGCCTAGCCACACTGATGTGTTCCCAGGCCCATACATGTAGCAATGTCACATGACACACGCTGAGTGCCCTCTAATAACAAATCACGTGCATATCTTTGTATAGTTGTGTCAGGATGCATGGACCCCATGTGAACTATCCATCCCTCCCCTTGACAATATGTCGGATAACCTCCATGTAGCTAAGGCTATAGAATCTCCCACTCCTATCTAGTCTGAGTATCTCGTTGATCAACCCGCAAAGATACGACGACAGTGGTGGTACTCTCAACTCCAAACATCTATCCACGTCCAATGCATTCATCTCCACCGATAGGTCCTCTCGCCTGAACATGACCCATATGGTATGATCCAGCACCTCTCCCTCTAACCTCAGCTCACTCACCATATAACCTGCTATATGCAATCTCAATATCCGCCAGACATCCTCCAACGTCACTGTCATCTCTCATGTCGGGAGATGGAATGTTGACATCGTTGAATCCCAGTGCTCGATCAGGGTTGACAACATCACTCGATGCGCCCTAATGGATAGATACCCTAATAGGTGTAGTAGCCCTGCCTGAGCCAATGCCTGATGCTCTACTATGGTCATTGCTCGATGTGTCGTCGCCAACACCTCTGATCTCCTCTCGTGCATCTGCAAGTTGTCAAACCTCTATAGCCAAACCACACAACCTTGCCCCAGGCACCTTTCTCGCTAACTTCTTCTACCCCCCTCCTCGAAAAAATCTCCTTATGTTCTCTCATTTCTAACGCTTCAAATTTTTTTCACACTTCACTTTTTTTCCTTTGTTGCCCTTGGTGGAGCCGCCCTTTCAGGCACAGTCGCCCTTGTTGGGGTGGCGCTGCCTTTCCCAAGCATGGTCGCTCATCCTGGGGCGGGGCCTTGCCTTCGTGAGGCGATGTCACCCCTCTAGACGAGGCCACCCCTCCCGGGTTTCATCGTTCGTGCTTCGAGCGGCGCCGCCCTTGCCAAGGCCACGACCGCCCCTCCTTGGGGCATGGTCGCCCCTGTTGTGACCAAACCCCACATTTTTCCCTCTCTCTACCCGATTTATCATCTACTAACTTAGTTTTTCCTACCCGTCATTATTGGACATTTCTCTCAACCCGCCTAACGAAATTAAATTTTGCCTCCTACTCATTTTTCTAACCCACTCCTATCCCAAAACCCATATGTTTAACTAGCATAAAAACTTAAAAATACATCACAAAACTACTAGAAATCAGAAAGGGCGTTTTGGGCCTAACTTGGCGCGGGACGACGTGCTCAATGTAGAAATTCCACATCTCATCCCCGCGATGGATGATGTCGTCATCATAATCTTCCAACATCTTCTCTCTCTTTCTGTTCCCTCTTCTCTCCTCTCTTCCTCAACTGCCAGTTTTCCAAATGAAGAATAGTAATTCTAAAATTACTATTTATAACCCTCCCTCCTTTTTGAAATAAAGGGTATTTTTTCCCTTTATTTAACTTTTTCTCCGTCGATTAATCCTCCAACTTCCCAGGGCTGCCATTTGCGCCCCATGTGTCCATTTCACTCCATTTAAAATCCATTCTTCATGGTTTTTTGAACTCTTTCCAACGATAATGTTTCTTCATATTGAGAAGTCGTCTGGGGCCCCCTTTTCTTCTCCTACTGCTCTCTCGAGGGGGCATACCCTACCTGAATCCATTCAAACCTCTTTCTCGGCCATTTTCCTGCAAGATTCGGGCATCTCCTTTCACTTCTCTCCATTTGAGCAACTCACACAACTTCTCCTATACTGGGGCATCCTTTTCTAGTCGCTTCCTCTATAGAGTCATTTGCATTTATTTTTCTTTGAAAGACTGTTATTCTAAAAATATTTCGAAGAGGGGCAAAATATAGACACCTAAATTTGAACACTTCCATATGGTCGTAATCCCATCATTTATTCGTCTAATCCATCTATATTAATTAAATGACACATTTAATTAATATTATCCCCTTTCCCTAAGGTTCCCAAAAGTATTTAATTAAATACTTTATCCTTTACCATTTCCTCTCTGAATTAAATAAATCAATCAATTTATTTAATTTAGTCAAAAAAATCAATTTTTAATTCATTCTTTCTCTCTCCTTGTCCCATCTTCCATAACCCTTTCACTAATCTGGGTTAATTTAATTAATCTTTCATTAAGATGTGCATATCCTTAATTAGGATTAGTATCACATCCTCCATATCTAGCCACTTGCCTTTAATCATCATTAATTAGTGTAATCACCCGTTTGCACAATCCTAATCCTAATCACTTACTTTTTCTAACATGTCTTTAAGTCAACCTTTCTTGGTACTTACCTTTTTTGGGTTGACCTCTTCCCCATGTGAATTAAAAATTCACACTTATTCTCCCCATGCATTTGTCTTCCCCATGGCCTCTCAAAGGTCACATCGTACCAATGGGACAAGGACCCCTTTTAGGGGAATCTTGTCTTACCCATTGGTTTCTTCCAAAAAATGAATTAAAAATTCACTTTCATTTCTCCAAGGCCATCTCCAATCCCCATGGTGACAAGAGTGGACTTTCTAAAAGTCCTCACTTGTCACTTTCAACCCCATATGGGGCCAAGGAATACCTTTTTGGGGAAATCCTCTCCCATCCCAAGGTACTTGCAAGTACCTTGGGACCACATGGCCTTTTCCATGTCACCTTCTACCCTTTCCATCTCACCATGTCCTTGGTCACTTCATCCGCCATATGGCTAGATGTGAGGGCTTGTGAGTCCTCAACTCACCATAGCCCTCCATCTTGGCCATGGTGGCTCAATCTTGACCGTTGAATCCTCTAGAGAATTCAAATTCTTCTATAAATACCCCTCTTTTTTCATTCATTAAGGGACCTTCATGCATTATTACCAAACTGATGCTCTCAAGCCATTTATCCATTTTAGCCATTGTTATTGCAATTCACCTACATTGTGCATCTTGCATCTTAGCCATTATTTCATTTATCCATCCTAATTGATCACCCAACTACCATTACCATCACAAGTTTTCCATCAAGGAGTGCATATTCAAAGCATCATCAAGGGCCAACCAAGGATCAACACAAAGGAGAAGGTATATTATCTTGTTTTTATCTTTATCTTTCTTTATTTGTGTTCAACGTAGCCCAATCTTGAGGTGGTTTAGTGTAGGTTTTATCTTACATTCTTTAGTTAGTTTTGCATATTAGGAGATAACAATTTTCACTGCACACAAGTGCTAATGATTCTTTGGTTTTGTGTTGGAGTGATCTACATATCTAGTTCTTGTTCCTATGTACTTTCAGATGTAGCATACATCAACGGCTAGTTACATGAATTTCAGTGAGATGGATCATTTACCATATGGACACTCTTGCATTCCTATTTTTGTAGGTTCTTCATTTTTGCACTATATTAATCATCATTCGACAATAATCTACAACTTCTTCATGTTTTAGCGATGTTCTACATGTTCCTCTTTTTTTGGACACTGTTTTGGTTGGAGGCTTCTTAATCCTTCACACCTTGATTTTGAGGCTTCTTCAATCCTTCATTCACCTTTCTCTCTTTTGGAGAGGATTTTTCTCCCGCTGTGGCTTTTTCCTTTTCTCCAATTGTGAGAGATATTTTATTTGTACATGGGTACCTCACCAAGCCTTGTTTTTTGGGACCCATCATACATTCTTTTTAGGGTTTTTAACTACTCCCTAAGTTGATCTTAAAGGGGGTGTTAGAGTAATCATGCATTAGATAATAATTAATTAATTTTTAATTAATTATTAGTCTAATTTAATCTCATGCACTTAATCTAAACTTAAGAGTTCTTTATTCAGTTAACTAAGTGTTTTTCTATGTTAACTGAAGTGAGAAATTACTAGGGTTGCTCCTATATAGCATTCAACCCTCATTGTATTATCATACTTTGGATATTTACTCTCAAACTCTCAACCTTTGAGGACTTTTTTTTCCTTGAAGATTATTGAGGTTCTTCTATAGTTTTTCTTGTTGAGGAATATTACAATTCTTTGTTTGTAGATCTCTTGCGTGGAAGGTGTCTTTGTTCATTGTTTGATCTTGTGGCTCATGGTTTTGTGGTTTTCCACAATTCTAACATGTTTTAGTACTATTAACTCTTCATAAATGATGTGTAGCCTTGAAATGTAATGTAGATAATTTCATGAAGATCCAATAGTACATAAGTTTTTGAACTAGACCAAGCATGTTTTTAAATATACTTACTGTATTTTAGTCGTGGATGTATTAAAACAAAACCATTATGGGCACCCCAACTAACATGTCGCCTTTTCTAACCAATTATATTACCTCTTGCTTTAGCTATCTTCATTTCCACTTTGGAGCCTTATGAGCTATTGATGCAATTTGATCAAATGATGTGAGATAAATAAAACATGTTCTTTTCTCAATTTGCAGAAAGATGAGGGTAGATTGGTTCGACCAGGAATCAAGATGAAGAATTCTTTCTATAAATCCAATTATTTAAATAGTCAACATAAATTCATTTGGAAGTAAATACAATAGGGACTTTACTCAACTAGTAGCCCACAACCATTAATATAGTCTCTATAAAAAATAAATTTAGAATAGTGTGAAAAACTACACAAATCTATGAAATAAATTAATTATAATATTTTGTATCAATATAAAACACAAAATATGTAGATCCACATGAGAACTGTTATTATAGTGATTGATCATACAAACATATAATAAAAAATGTGATGCAAATTGACAATTATATCTTTGTAACTAGGAATGGGAAACTAAAGTAGAGTTGTAGCATCTATCTATTAGCCAAGTTTTGAGAAAATACCCTCTAGTATCGTAGTTAACAAATCATAGTAGGCAATCAAATGTCAATCCACGGTACCAAAAACCACAAATTTGCAATATAAGAAATGGGTAAATTAACTGTCTAATGAGTGAATGAATAATTATTTTGCTTAAATATGAATCCATGATCACAATAAGTTTTTGGTCATCTTAGGTTTACCACATAAAAATATAGTAACTTTTGTATATGTGATTAACTACAATAACCTTCAATTACCTATAATTTAAAGGTGATGGCACATAATTTCTCTAAAGAACCTATAATATAATGACTAAATGTTTTCCCTAAAATGCTTATTATTATATGGTAATAATACATATTCATCCTAAAATGCCTACAATTACTGGTAATTATATATGTTTTTTTCTAAATTCACTCTAATTTTATTTGTGAATGCACAACCTTTGTCCTTAATTGATTATAATTTTATTTTTGATCCCACCACCCTTTGTCATTAACTACCTATAATTTTATTGGTGATCACACCACCCTTTGCCTTTAATTTCCTGTAACTTCATTGGTGATTGCACCACCATTTTCTCTTAATTAATATAAAAAGGTAGGCAATTAAAGGATAATTTTGATAAATAAAAATTCAAACAATAGACAACTAGACCATTAAATGTCACCTCTATATTATCTTGATGATGCATGGAAATAATTGTAATAAATAATATGTCAATCTAATGTTATTCTAAGATATTAAAAAAAAAATTAATGGGCAATCTAAACCTAAATATACAAAAATAAAATCAAAATTGGTAAAATCATATTCTCCAAAATGGTTTCTATTCGCCTTTTTCTATATCCTAGAAAAAATCTACTAATTGACAAGTAATTACTACTAAAGTGTTTCTTGCTTCTTTGTGTGCATCTAGAAAGGTTATTGATAATGATCTTTAATCCCATGTTTATATGGAAGTGTTATAAGGATAATATGACAAGATTATCAAAACAATGACCTTCATTGAATAAAACCATTGAATAACATAACATTTTAGGGTTCAAGGAAACAAATTAGTCAAGATCTTTTCACTAGAAGCAAAGTCAATACATAAAATTGTAAAAGATTCGATGTAAATGCTCAAATCCCTTTTCCAAATTCCCATTATATAGTTCAAATCAAGGGGCGACAAATACTATGGGTAATGGATATGTAATCATATCAAAATATCAAGGCATGCAATTGGAGGATTGTATGCAATGATATCCTTCTTATTATCCTTGATTTCCTTCTTAAGATTAAATTCCAACTCTTTTACTTGTGTATCCTAGGTGGTGGTGGAAACAAGGGTAGTATTAGGAGTATCTAAATGATAAAGGAGGTATATTGGGTCATGGTGTTAGAGACATGCACAAATTTGTGAATGGATTAGGTACATTATGAGAATAATTGGTTATAATATTGAGAGCTAGTGTGGGCTATGTGAGTGGAGAGTGATATTAGTGGTTACAAAAATGAGTTGAATGCTAGAGGAAATGGAAAAACTAGTGGTGGTTATGATAGACAAGGTGCTACTATGTGATAAGCCATATTGGAGAACAAATCCAATGAGGAAGGAGGTGGGAACAACGAAGGTAGGAGTAACACTAGGGTTAATAGTGGTAGTAGCATGTAAGTGGTATGGTTGGGGTTAGAAGACGAGAAGGGTTAGATGATACACTATTAAAAGGGTTTTTCAAGGATCCACAATCTTTTGAATTTTATGTACCATGAAGACATGCCTCTAATATCATATAAAAGACCTTTGCTAATTGATTAGGGTATTCACCTTGCATAAATGTGTTAATCAAAGATTGTCCAGTAAGTATGTCATGTTTAGTGAAATGTACATCATGAAAATAATTTTCTTGATCACCCAAGTTGGTCTTGACATGATCACCATTAAATATGCCATTTTTTTTACATTGGACAAATATATAAGGGTTTAAGTGCACACTCCTCAATAAAAAATCAACATTGTGAGTAGCTTGTGCTATAAATAATGATATAGAAAAAGGTATTGTAATAAGATTTCTGATGTAAAATTTGACATACAGTATAATCCAAAAATCTTATTACAATACTATCATGGACTACGGAAACTTCATGCTTTTAATAGAAAAAGGTAACCAATCTCATATAAAAAATCAAAGGTGGATATGAAAATAAGTGTAAATATAGACCTTAATGATAAGGCAATGATGCATAGATGGTTGAAAGAAATGATATGTAAATAAGCACACAAACCCCCCAAAAAAATGTCAATAAAGTACAAGAATGAACAAATATCATATCTCAAAGATGTAAAAATTAAAAAAATGACAAATATGCAAACCATAATAGTGATAGGAAACCCTAGGGAGTAAAATAACTTGTATAGGAGTGGACTAGACCAAACTATTGTTAAAGTAAAGGTTTTAACTTAATTGTGTTAAATAAGTTACCTTTATTCCCTTATTAAGATTTCACTTTAGTTTGCATAAAGTGACATTTAATAATTATATTAACTATTAAATGTTCTCCTTTTAGGGCTTCTTTTAGGGTTTTTTCTATCAGGGTTTCTTTAGGGTTTGCATGATCTCATTTTATAAGGATTGATCCATTGTATATTCAAACATGCTCTCTGATTAATACAATTATTTTTTGTTCTATTTTTCAGAGTTTCAAACCCTTGTTTGTTTTCTCCATCCATTCTCTTCCTTGTGACAAGTATCCATTTGCATGCAGGTGATCTTGGAGTCTGAAGTTGGTTTTGACAACTTCTACATGGTATCAGAGTTTTCCTGTTGCATGTTTGTTCTTGTTTGAAGAATTTGGAGCTATTTGGAGCTACAAGAGTTTGTTGCAAGCCATTTTTTATTGGAGCCGTCATCATTTTTGCTTCAAAAATCAAGTTTTTGCTTATTTGCAGGAAACGCGATTTTTGGATTTTGTAGCCAGCGTCAAAATCTGAACTAGGTATCTTTTAGATTTTGCATATCTTGCACAAATCTGGAGAAAATCGCAGTCCAAAAAACGTCAGACATCATTTTCCTCTTGGTTGAAGGTCAAAAAAAAAATATTTTTTAATCTTCTGCTTGTTTGATCAAAAATCAATTTATGGGTTTTGTTTCTAGCATCAAAATATTTCTGGGTTTTTATTTTTGTTTACAAACAGTGAGTAGATCTTCCAAAAATCAAATTAGAAATAAACGTTTTTTGCTAGAAAACCCGTTTCCTGCAAGCTAAATTCAGTTTTTGAAAAATTCATAACTTTTGGCCACGGTGTCTGTTTTTGACCAATGAGATTTCGACGGAAAGTTAGTTTCGAGCACTTCATAGTGGTGTAGGCCATTTTTTCAGATTTTGTCATCTACACAAATTTGAAGTTATTTTCCATCATGGAGGCAAATGTGACCATTGGTTTGTGCATGCACTCTTTTTTGTTTTCATGCAGTAAGTTTGCATTTTGTCCTTAATTTATGCATGTTTTGCATGTTCTCGAAAAGTTGGTTCTGTCAACTTTCCAGTAGTGTGGGTCTCATCACTTAATTTTTCTGTTGGTGCATTCTATAGCCAGTTTTGTGGTTGTCCTTCATGTATTTTCAACTTTTGCCTTTTTTGGGCATTTTTGAGCATCATTTGTAAACAATTTCTTGTATATAAACACACTGAGATAAAGTGTCACACTATTGTATATATATTTTTGGGGATTTTGCACATAAGGTTGTGCCATATTTTCTACTCGCATTGTATTATGAAGTGTCATGGGGGGTTGTGTAGTTTGCCTTTGTTTTGCCATCACACCCTTGTCCGATGAGTGTCCCTCCACAACGACAGTGGATCCATATGATTTTAGCCTCATGCATGTGTGTTTTGTTTTGCACACCACTTTTTCAGTTGCAGGTGCTTTCTTGTGCACTTTCAGATGTTGTTTCTTCTTTTTCATGCACTACAGGGTGTTTCACCTCATTTTAGTAGATCTGTCAGGCTCTCCAGTTCAGCATTATGGGGGGGTATTATACTGTTCGTGTTCATGCTTCCTTGGTTTTGCCTTGGAAGGGATCTTCCATTCTCAGTTGATCAGTGTTTTCAGACTGTTGGTTCTTATGCCATCTGTATCTTCGTTCCAGGTGTTTGCCTTTGTTTGCCATCTGATTCGAGTAGTGTTGTTTTGGGGCACTCATGCAGATTGTTGTCTTGTTGATCATGATCATCCTATCTTCAGTGGAGGTTCTTCAACACCATAACAGTCATCTTTCAACAATTGTTTGCAACTTCTTCTGCTTCAATGATGTTCTTCATGGCTTTCTGCATCTCTTTTCGGAGTAGAGTTTTTTCCATGAGGTTTTCTCTATTTCTCCACTTTACAGAGATTTGATTGTATTTGGGTACCTGATCTGTCCTAGTTGTCGGGACCCATGTTTACTTTTCCTGCATTGTAGTTACCTTTGCTTTTGTGCACTTTTTTGTAGCTGCACTATTGCTCATCTTAAGGGGGGTGTTAAAGTAAAGGTTTTAACTTAATTGTGTTAATTAATTTACCTTATTCCCTTCTTAAGATTTCACTTTAGTTTGCATAAAGTGACATTTGATAATTATATTAATTATTAAATGTTCTCCTTTTAGGGCTTCTTTTAGGGTTTTTTCTATTAGGGTTTCTTTAGGGTTTGCATGATCTTCATTTATAAGGATTGATCCATTGTATATTCAAACATGCTCTTTGATTAATACAAAAAAAAATTGTTCTATTTTTCAGAGTTTCAAAGCCTTGTTTGTTTTTTCCATTCATTCTCTTCCTTGTGACAGGTATCCATTTGCATGCAAGTGATCTTGGAATCTGAAGTTGGTTTTGACAACTTCTACAACTATAAAGGAGAATAAATCTTCCCTAAGTTTAATATTGGCGAAGCCAACAAGATGGATACACATAAGCATAAAATAACATAGTTTAATAATTGACAACTAAAATATATGTAGTTTTGAATTAAGTGCTAGGTATAGAAAAAAAATGCAAAGAATGTTAGAGGCACTTGACTACAGACTTAGAGATGAACATTCTATTGTAGCTCTAAGATCTATATCATCTAAGGACTTGGAATAATAAATATTTGCTAATATTTTGCCTTAGATTTTGCATATCTAAGTTGAATTAGTGCTTATGAATCACTTTCACTTTCACAAGTTTTTTCTTTGATGTGCGGATCTAATCTTGCTAGATGTGCACTTTTTCTTTTTGATTATCTAGGTTTGTTGTTGTTTCTTTGTTATCTAGACTAGATGCATTTAAAAATACTTTTAGAGGATTGCCATAATATTTATGGGACACATTCTCTTGGTCAACTCTTGAAAAATTCTACATTTTGTAGTCACCAAATCAAAGTATTCTTGCAAAATTCTAACTCATTTTAGTGCACCAAATCAAGTGTGCTTCTAATAATTGATCTTTAAATTCTCTAAGATATTTAGATACAACAAGATGGTAGATGAATGTCTTTAAATTACATATGCATAGCAATAAATTGTGCAAGTGTTTGTTTGACTCGCAACAACTAGTGAAATGGGTAGAAGTTGGTAAAACTTTGAATATAAATTATATAAATTTGGAGTTCACATCTAAAGATGGAGGATTGATTTCGCACCTATAAAAATAACCTAAGATGATGGAATAATAAAACTTATAAGTGCATGATTAATGTTTAACCATGAAAAATACAATAAATATGGTTTATATAAATAAATATACAAAAATAAATAAGATATAATAAATTGTATGGAAATATGTATAACAAGTGCCATGTAGTGGCTAGTACTTGCCTTTATAGTATTGTAATTATTATTTTCTAGATTTGAAAAAAATAAATGTAAGTTTATTAATGTGAATAAAAATAAATGTAGGTTTTGTTAATTATAGTGTTTTAGTATTGTTAATTAGCTCCTTGTATGACCTAACCCTAACCCTAACTCACACATTAACTCTAAATCTAACCCTAGCCCTAATCCTAACCCTAACAATAAATTCTAAACAATTATCCTAATCCTAGACCTATCTCTAACCCTAACTATGGTTGTAACCCTAACCCTAATAATAAAGAATTGTAGAGTGACATTACAAAAAAAAAATCTATGAACTAATATTGGGAATAAGATTTGGAATAAAGATATTAGATGAATAAAATTTTGGAGCATTATATCTATTAATCATATTTTAGTGATTTTTGTTTTTGATAAGGAAAAGTAGGTTTTGAAGGGACCTCAAAACCCTTTTGTTGATGTTATAGTTGTAGGCTACATACTTCCCACAATAAATTGCATATAGCCATTGGCTATTTATTTATTACACTCGATTTGTGAAGAGGCGCTTCACTTTATTAATTAAATATTAAGGCTGACCTCTCCTTAATATTTGTATGAGTCACATCCTTTCATTCTTGTTGGTTGACCTTGCATATTGAAAGGGAACGTCTTCTCCTTCGAATTGTATATAAGGTAGATACTTTCATCCATTCATAGAGACATAAAAGTTCATTCAAGATAATTCGCATTCCTAGAAGAAGCTTGCACTTGAGCAACAGATCATCATCTTGTAATAGTAGATCAATTACAAGGAGAAACATATTCATTTGTATATGTGCATCTAGGAGAGGTGTTATTACTCATTGTATCAAATTTGGCACTGTGTTGTGCTTGAGTTGTAAGCAGATTTTTGCTCTTATTCCTTCAATATATAAGAGATATATTTGTTGGGTTTTTCTCCCTCTAGTAGGAGAGTTTTCCCAGGGTATCTTGTTGTGTTCATTGTCTTATGTGTTGCATTTTCTGATTGCTTTCATTTTTTATCCTAAATCTAACATGGTATCAGAGCGGGTTTATAAATCTGTTCAAACTTGACTAAGCAATAATTTTCAAGGTGTGGAGGAACTCTAAGAACTTAGGACACTTGGAGTATTGCAGACTTGAGTGATGGGCACGACTGGTGAAGATGGTTGCTAGTGCATTCGAAATCTTCATTTTTGGAGTCATGGAGTCGAGCAAGAGAGTTGTGGAAGTGTTCTAAAGGTCATGTATGTTTGACATCGCTATGACTGATAATGATAAACTTATCTCGATTTATAAGATGGATGATATTTGTGAGTCACTTTGCTCTAGTCCATCTACATTTGTCAAGATGTTTGATTGTTTTCTCATGAAACACTTTGATCACTTAAGCCCTCGGATCTATCAAAAGGCTTTGAGGCTTATCAAATTCTCAACAACAAAGGTTGGAGTAGAATTCTAAAGAGAAATACTATGACATTCAAAAGTTACACGTCATATATTCATTATAGATGTGAGCTTGATGCTCTTAGAGGTGATGCCTTGAATAAGGTTGTCCATGATACTACCCATGAAGTGGTAGTAGCTATATTTTCTATGGAGGAGAAGCAATCAACTTTAGATGTCATCAATCAAAGTCAAGGGTTTGCATTGAGTGCTAGTATAGATCGCTATGAAGGAGTAAAGAATAATGTACAAACTCTCGAAGAAGTTAGAGAGTGAGGCTAGTACTCCTCCAGACGTAACAAGAGGCTATGCACTGATGAGCAACCGAGACCGAGCCCATGTACATAAAATCCCATGCTTTGAGTGTAATCTTTTGAAGGGGCTATCATATTCTTCTTAATAGTCATTTTATGGAAGGCTCGGTTATGTTGGCAGCTTGAATTTGAGCCACATATCTAGATGGGTTTCCTTATGAGGTATCAGGTATCTAATATAATATTACTGAGAGGTGGTGATTGGATACTTGGTTGAAGGAAAGATGTATTTGTTGATCTATCAGGTGATCTAAGCCGTAGATGGAATTTTGATAGATGGTGGGCCCTCCAAGCTTACATGGCAATCTAAGTAAGATGTACTTTGGCCGACGTAAATACAAGCAGCCGCTGTAGTGTATTTCATATTCGGTTGGAAATGTGGTCATTCCTTGCATGAAATCTTCATAGGCATATAGTTGGTATGAAATTCCCAGAGTTGGCATCGGATTGATTCGTGTCCCTTCGAAAGTCAGAATGGACATGGGAGTCATCGATTACCAGTTTAAGCAAAGGGATGACTTGCAACGATCGATGCCACTGAAAGGGTAGAGAGAGCATATATTGTGATCGTTGTTTGAGGATATCAATCCCTCATTTTTGCATGTAGGATTCTGATGTTCTCATAAGTGAACCCGATGTTTTTGAAGAAACTAATATGTTTTCCTTAGAAGGTGTTGTTCCGGCAACTGAACTCAAAAACAATGGAAATTAGCTTGCAAAATGGACCATTCAAGCCCTTCTTGGAAGTACAAATGTCAAGCAGTGTTGAGGATGTGATAGCCATCTCTATGTTCTTAATGTTTATGCATCTAGATATATACAAGGAGTTCATGAAAGCCTGTAGGTATATCTGGCACAGGACTCTTCTATAGAAGATATATGACAGAGTTAGCATTTAGGAGCAGAATTAATACTACATATGAGCAGATCTCAGGAAAGATAAGTGCAAACCTGAAAAGTGTTTAAGTGCAACACTTAAGGAGATTATGATTTCAACGAGATAAGTATTTCATACACTTGAATAATGTTCATTCATGCATTCAGATAGTGAATCTTGTATGCTTTTAGCATTGGTATTTCTTCAGGGTAGGTTAAACTATTAGTAATTATCTCTCTCAAAAAATGATTCTAGGATGGATCAAGGAGCAAGAGGGTGATTGCATAGAGAGGAAGAGCTTGAGGCATCCTATGAGGAAGTCATGCCGACTAGAGAAATGATCAAGCATGGAGTCATAGCTTGCAGCCATGAGACTGAGTTGGTGACTGGAGACATCTCTCGAAGAGGAAGAATATATTCAGGTTGTCATTGCGGTCAGTTTCTTCGAAGAGGAGGAACTAACATTCAAAGGGAGTTTTGTGACTCACTGAGAAGAAGTGAAGGATGCAATGCTGCAAGGCCAGGTGTTAAATCCTTGAAAGACCTCTTCAGTAGTTGAGATCAAAATTGCAGAAGATAGTCATTCTAGATTTGACATTGGTAGCTCCACAAACCTATTCAGAATAGGGTGATCTAGGATGAGGTTGAAGAGGACAACCCTGAATTCCCTATAGAGGTGTGCGCTGGAAACCATTTCTCTATGGCTAGCATTGCAGGCAATCTTGGATGAGGGGGTCAAAAGGTTGATGCAAGTACTTGGAGCTTTAGAGAGAGTTACATCACCCTGAAGATTTGTCTGAATGCATTTTTCTCTGAGATGGAGAAATTTGAGGTGAAATTCCTTGTTAATGCATTTTTCTCTGAGATGGAGAAATTTGAGGTGAAAGTCCTTGTTAATAAATTTTTCTCTGAGATGGATAAATTTGAGGTGAAATTCCTTGTTAATGCATCTTTCTCTATGAGAGAAATTTGAGGTGAAAGCCTTGGTTCCACCCTCTCGGAGTAGCCATGGTGGATGTCATGTTGAGCAACTCCATGAAAACATCACATTGAGAGACTTTTTGATGATTTTATTGTACTTGTGTTTATCCACCCTCTGGGAGTAGCCATGGTGGACGTCATGATGGGATTATGACATCATGTTGAGTGACTTCGTGATGTGTTCTCTTCTCACATATGGGTGTATCCATTATGAGTGTCATGTTGAGAGAATCCATGACCTTATGTATCAAGAAGTATTCCTCCCTAGCTAAGAGGGACTGTTGATGTTATAGTTGTGGGCTACATGCTTCCCACAATAAATTACATATAGCCACTAGCTATTTATTTATTGCACTCGATTTGTGAAGGGGGCGCTTCACTTTAATAATAAAATTATTAATTAATTATTGAGGCCGACCTCTCCTTGATATTCATATGAGTCACATCCTTTCATTCTTGTTGGCCGACCTTGCATATTGAAAGGGCACGTCTTCTCCTTCGAATTTTATATAAGGGAGATACTTTCATCCATTCATAGAGACATAAAATTTCATTCAAGATAATTCACATTCCTAGAAGAAGTTCGCACTTGAGCAGCAAATCATCATCTTGTAACAACAGATCGATTACAAGGAGAAACATATTCATTTGTATATGTGCATCTAGGAGAGGTGATATTACTCATTGTATCAAATTCAGAACTATGTTGTGCCTGAGTTGTAAGTAGATTCTGCTCTTTTTCCTTCAATATATAAGAGATATATTTGTTGGGTTTTTCTCCCTCAAGTAGGAGGGTTTTTCCAGGGTATCTTGTTGTGTTCATTATCTTATGTGTTGCATTTTCTAATTGATTTCATTTTTTATCCTAAATCTAACACTTTACAATGAAGGAAAGTTGCAAAAGACAAACAATATAGCCAACAACTCAAAAAATGAAAAATTTGACACAAAAGAGAAAACCAGTAAACCCATCGACAACCCAACAACAAAACATCAACAACACAGCTGACCAAACAAAAAAAACAACAAAGCTACAACATTTTTTTAAGAAGATTGGTCGAGGCCATATTTTCCTTAATGACCTCCTTGTGCATATCAACCACATCCTTGAGCTCCTCAAATGAGATAACAACTCGTTTCTTGGTCTTGCTCCTTGTTCTCAAACACAGGCCAACATCCAGAAACTTCTCCATCTCAGGGCCAATTTCCTCAATCTTCTCTTCCTGATTGAACAAATTAACATCCTCAATAGCCTTCTCATGATCACCAAGATTCAAAGACTTACCAGTCAATTTTATAGCTTTCTCCTTTAAAATAGAAAGACCCTTAGCAATAGACTCAAGGAATTGTTGTTAATCTTAACAACAGTCTTCAAATCATCAGAGAGCTTACTAATTTTTTCATCCATATTAACCAACCTCTCTTCAATAGTCTTTTGGACCACCATTTCTAGGGAAGTAATCCTCTCCTCATTAGTTTTACCAAGATTATCAACATCCATAGCAAGTATGTCCAGTAGAACATTCATAGTCTTAACCTTACCTTCGATTGACCATTCCTTATGATTTCTATGCACAAGCGCAACACACACATCTTGCAAATTTTTAAGCTGAACATTGAGCTCCTTCACTTCTGAGAAGAGCCACTTAACCAGAGAAAGCAAGTTGTGAGTACCATCCTCTTCCATTCTATAGAACATATCCATATTAACATTATCCCAAAACCGGTGACGCTTCTTGAGACCCCAACATTCTTAGCAGGAACATCTTGAGCCCTCCCTTTGTCCACCAAATCCTCCTCAACAAGGGAATCCTCCACTTTCACCCGATGCTTATTCAGAAAATTAGCTAAGTCCACCAAAATTTCCAACCACTCAGCCTTCACCTCACTCCTCATAACCTGCTCAATGTCAAAACGAGAATCTAAATTATCCTGGTTAGGGCCAGTCCCCTTGGAACACCTCAGACCCTCATTTGCCTACTCAAAATCCTCCATAGGATGCTCGGGCCCCGGAGGGTCCTTATTCGAAACATATGAATCATCCGGAATAGGGGAAGACTCCCTAACACCAGATTTACCAATGCCCAAGGCTTTATTGACATTAGGAACAATGGACTCCTCAACCACTCTGGATCCATCCACCTTCTTCTTGACAACACGCTTCACTTTCTTGGGGCATTTTTTCTTCCCCTTCACCGAAGACATCACGTTTTCCTTCATTTTGACATCAGTTTCATAACCCTTAGACCAAGAATTAGAGTCCTCAAAACCTTCCACAAATTCACTAACCTCCTCTGATATCTCCTTATAATCAAAATCATCTTCCTCAGAATCCCCATCCTACTCCTCAACCGAATCACCAGTATCAAATCCTAAAAAAAAACCACCTTTTTGCAGGTCGAGGTTTTAGGAGAAATAGGAATCAACTTCAACTTGATGTGCTCAAACATAAGATTCATAAGACCTTCGTGGAGAATGGCCTTCCTAGGATTCTTCTTGTGATCATCAATACTTGTTTCCATTGAAAGCAAGAGGTAAAAGGGAAATGAAACCAGAGAATTAAAGCTGAAATGATTCAACAACATGAAATGATAACTGTAGATTACAAAGAACCTACCCTCTAGAGTGAAATATTGCATGATGGCCAAAGTAATGACCCTCCAAAGCGACTTGATTGATTTTCAAGCATACCCACCACTACCAATCATCACAAGCTTCTTCTTCTCATCATGCTTGAAGAAATTTGTAAGGGCCTTCTTGGCCACAACCCTATCTCTGTAGAATTTCCTTCCATTTGAGGAAAGGCTAGTTACCTCGACAATAAAATCCTCATTAATGTTAAATTCCACTCCATTGTAACACAAAATCCTACTATTCCACCCTTTAACAAACACTTTCATGACTTCAGGGTTCGAACCATGGAGCTTCTGCATATAGGAACTGACACCACCCTTTTCCAGATGCTCCCAAATAGTTTCATTGCTGCTAAACTCCTCACAAGAGCTCGATTCCACTCTGCAATGAGCTCCTCCCATAGCGACATGCAACAGACCACACTGCACCAGCACCTTATTTTTTTGCAAATGCAAGATAAGTCGAACAAACCACAAAGCAATGCAAAAAAGACCCACAAAGTGTGTGAGCCTTCTACACCAAGTACAACCATACCTTAGCTCCCAACCCATAATCTTACGGACATCAAGAATGAAATTATTAAATAAGTAGGCACAAACTTCAATGTGCAAAAACCAACTCAAGAAGAGGTAACATAGCCTATTTCCCAGCTTAACCGCCTTCATAACATGACAACTGGTCATTATTGTAAATATTCTTAAGATTAAGTGGCAATGATTCATAATTACTACAATTATTTCGAGCCACCACACCTAAATTAGCAGTCCCATCAGCTAGGGAATTAGCTTCTCTAAACACATGAGAGATTCTAACTTCATCAAAAGAATTAATGATAGTTAAAGAATCATTAATGAGATGGGCAATCAACCATGATGGCAGGCTACACTTCAGAAGACATTTAATAATATTAAGGGAATCCCCTTCAAGCCAAAGTTTTGAGACCCCATAATCTTTAGCCAATAAGAGACCATGATAGGCTGTTGTTGTTAGTAATATATATTTTTAATTTATTTTTATTTTTGAATAGTTCTAACCATAATTTTTACATTATTCTTAATTCTAATTCTAATCCTAATTATAATGCTTTTAGGATTATAATAATTAATAATAGGATTAGAAATATAATTTAATTAATAATTATAATTATTTTAATTTTATTCTTATTTGTATTTATCTATATTTTGAAGTTAATAAATATTGGAAATAAAAAAAGTGGCAATGTTAAATAGTTCAAAATTTAATTTAAATTTTTATTTTAATTATGTAAAAATCAAATCCCTAGATCATTTTTATATTGATGTGCTTTAATTTAAGTTTTATTTTATTATTTTAATAGTGTAAATCCAAATCCCTAGCTAATTGACTTTTGTTAATAAAAAATAACAATTACATACATTAAAAAAAATAAAATTTATTTATTTTAGAAAGATTTAATGAAATGACTAAATAAAGCGAAAAAAAAAATCATTTTAAAAAAAAATTAAAAAATAGTTTACCTTACTTTTCCTACAAATTTGTTCATAACACCCCAAACTTTTTAGCCAATTTTGTTCAAGATAAATAATTTTTAGAATTTTTAAAGTTAAATATATTTTTTTGATCTGTAAAATGCAACCAAGGTTGCGAAGATTGTATTAACGCTTTTGGTTGGAGCAAAGAACTAGTGAGGCCACAGGCGGGGGACCTCATCCCTACAGTGAATGCAAAAAGCAAAGAGCATTAATGACCAGGACCCAACCCCCCAGAACAACACCAAAATTGGAAAACTCGAAGATGAGATTCCAGGTAGTCATTACACACATCCATTAGCTTTGGCTCCACATTTTGTATGGGAATGAAGATGCATGTTGAATGTTAGTTCATTTCTTTTTCTTTTTCTTTGCACCAAAGTCCAACGATCTTCTTCTATCCCTTCGGTCGATCTCTCATAGATGTAAGTTTTGTGTGTAAGTTTCCCCCTTCAGGGGACACTAACTCAAAGACTTCAATTTGATTTTCCACACCCCCAATCTGTTTGTGATCCTTTGCAAGCTTCACATTATCCTTCCCTGATGGAGGTGAATCCGCCCCACCCCAAATTTGTCTGAAATGGGTGATTCCTTTCGGCATTTGACCCCACCTATTTTATCTTTGGTAGTTTGTGTAGTAGTATCTCGACAAGAGGTGGTATCTTCTTTCTCTACTGAGTAGTGGTGGAGAGAGACCTCTTTCCACCAATTGGTTTGCCCATAAAATTTCTTCTTAGCACATTGGACAGCCACGTGACCCGTACTGAAGCATTTGTGGTAGCAGAAAGGAAGCCCCTCATAATCTAACATCTGGTTCCACCACCTATTGACAATTTTGAGAAGGATATCAACTGGGAGATCCTAAGTAATATCAATCTCCACCAAGATTTAGGCATAGGTTGTGTGTAGGTAGTTTGATGACCTCTCATCAACAACAAGGAATTTCCCCAGTGAATTTCCCAAAGTCTCAAAACAAGAATCAAACGAAAACTAAAGTGGAAGATTTGGAAGTCTTACCCAGATTGGAACTGTTGTAAAAATTTTAGATGTAGGGTTAAATACGAGATACCAAGATTTCAGCATAAGCAAGTGTTCCTTACAACTCCACTAATAATTGTATAGAATTGTGTTGTGATCTCGAACTTTGTCAAAAACTACCACAAAGTGTCCCCGAGCACAAGGGTAAATCTGAATATTTCCTTCCAAAATGTGCCTCCATGTTTCCACTATCCAGTTATGCAACTCAGGTAGGCTAGGCCACAACCCTTTAAATCTCTCGATCAAGCCTCTTTTTGCAAAGAAATCTTTATTTTCTGCAGTTTCCCGTGCGACATCACCCCCCAAATTCATTGTGGGAGTGGAACTGGTGCATTTACCCTTGAAAATGGTGTGGCATTTGTGTCTAAGCATCCATTGATCCCTGCCTTGGGCTTTGCCACCCCCATACTGTTCCCAAAAGAAGGCCACAGACCAAGCAAAAATTCCTTATTTTGTAGGCAACTCTGCCTGTAATCGTCTCCATGGAAACCCCAACCGTCCGTAACATTCGACACCTTAATGTTCGTAGTCATATTCAACAACATATCGACGGTCTTCCACCCCTTCTTCACCACCACAGATAGTCCACCAACCACCTCTGAAAAATAACACCCTCGATCTGCATTAGTTCCCGTAAGATTTTGAAGCCTGTGAGCAGAAAACTCTCGCCCAGATTCACGAGCCCTAACCTCGACAATAGATGACATTGTGAGAGGATATATAATTTCTCTATTTTTAAAGTTAAATATTTAACATGTTCACTTTAAAAAATATTAAATTATATTTAAAAAACATAAAATTCTAGTTTTGAATTGGTTCAAAACCAACTTATTAATAACTAATGAAAAAAATGAGAAGGGGCGAGTAGAATAAATAAAAAATTAGAAAATAAATCTAATTTCATATAAAATACACACTATTTTGAATATATAAATATACTAACCATTTTTAAAAAATAAAGACGAAAGAAATATACAAATTCTCTCAAAGGAAAAAAAGACCTAAAAAAATCTAGACACACTTGGGGCTAGGGGAGAGGGGCCCATAGTAGGGGGGAGCCTATACTGGGGACAAAAGTTGTCCTACGTGGGCCCCACAGTAGACTGCCTTAATATGCAATTGTAAACCAGTTTTCACCCAAAAAGTCAACAAAGGTACTCGATTCACTGTACCATAAAAAATGTATTATAATTGATTTATATTTGTCCTGAACACAAATAAGTAATCACAGTCTTACATGTCAGAGAATATTCAAAGCACATCTGACACCACAAACATACAAGCCATATAGATTCTTACTGGCATGTAGCTTTACAACTTGCACCCATAATAAAATATTAGTATAGCCAACACTCCCCTTTAATATCACCACTTGCATTAGCTCATAGCCACTATTTTAGTACAAGTGGAACAAGGAGAACAACTATGAGCCAAGAATGTCCCATCACAAAATCTAATCGAACCCACCCCCCTATCCCACTGTGCCATCAATACAATACTGAAATGAAAATAAATTATTCATAACTATCCCATATGTCAAATCCATTCGCGTGACAACTTATTCAAACTCCTCTTTTGCCACCTGCAACCACCAAAACAATGGCAGTAAGGCCACCACAATCGTCTGACCAACAAACAAAAACTGCACGCCATAAATACATACATACATTGCAACTAAAGGCACCCAAACAAATTTTCAAATTTGAAAAAGGAGGACAGAATTAAAGACTCCATACTAAACAACATTGAACATATAAAGATATTTTCAAATTCAAAATTGCATTTCCATTTACCACGTCTCACTTGTAATGCCTTGCCACATAACCCTAGAGGACGACACAAACACAACGGAAGTGTAACAATTTTTTTTTTGAAAGTGTAATTAACAATAAGTAGAGTGAACTACACTTAATGCATACATCCTCTAAGGTACATGACAACGCTTACATTTGAAACCCATAACATACAAAAGTAAACTAATCCATAGCATATAAATTATACTCATGAAATAAAGAACATAGATCCAATAGCATTAAACTCATTTCCTAAGATACAAAGTACATATTAAAACCATTCATAGATTGCATTCATTCAATATAGTAGTTACAAGGCTCATTTCCAAAATGAGGTAGATCGTACAATCAATATTACAATTATAAAATGATACAAGGATTCTCCTCGAATACAAATAAGGAGTAGTACATATGCGATAACATCTAATTGAACCAAAAGAACATAAGAGATGGTACAAAGCAATTGGAACATGTGAGCTCTCCAATCTGGAATATCTCTCCATCATGAACATGAAGTGGAAACCCAATGGTGTAAGGTGCATGTTCCACCCAACCAAGTGGTACCCAAAGGTCCACCCCCTGTGCTAGGAGATAGTAAAATGGATTCCTAGGCACACCAACAACCTCAAGACACATGCAACCACAAGACTAAACTAAACAAGTATAATACAATACATGAAGGTTACATTGCTTCCAGAGTGAAAGAATCAAGCACATCAACTGAACAATACAAACTATTATCATAGGAGGAGTGTCATCACAAAGTAGCATGGGTTACCCTGGCAGATCTTCCTAGGCCCCAACCCCCATCTTGGGTTACCCTGGTAGCCTCTCATAGTCCCCGACCCCACATGCAAACCGATGCGGAATCAAATATCTTTCAAAGGGAGAAGATAATGATCTTTCCATTCCAGGCCTTCTCGTCTCATCTCAAGTTTATACAATCCCTTGAGCCAATGAGCGAGGCACAATTAACAAGTTATGTGTTTTAAAGCGACCCTTTCCCCTAATACTTTTATTTAATTTCCACTGAATTAACTAACTCTCACATGAGTTACCCTGGCACAACTTTGTGCGCCAACCCCAATTGAGAGCCACTCCCCTACTGACAACACAAGGATCTAATCCATAAACCAAAGGTAAACAAAGTGCACAAAAATCGATAATAAATATCAACCATAATGATAGAGGCAACACATCTCGTTCGTAGTAACCAGGTGTCTAAACTAAATCACAACCAAGTGCACTACCCAAGGAAAACAAAGGGCTCAACATAATATTACAACATCTGGAAAACTTACATAATCCCAACTCACAGATTTCCCCAAATTATGTGAACAAAAGACATCATAAATAAATAAGCAATTCAGACAAGTAATTAAACTATCATTAAGATTCCCTTAATCCAATTTCCATTTCAAGGAACAATAATACATTGCTCAAAATAATCTAACTTAATGCAATTTCATTTACAGACAATAAATAAATTAAATTTAATTATTTAATTCAATTTCCCAATTACATCAATACAAAAATCAATTTCCCTTTTTAAAAACACTTAATTTGTGCATTTACCTACACCTAATAAAAAAAATCATTTAAATATATATATATATTGAATATATACATAATTATATATATATACTAAAAAATATATATATTATTTAAATATTAAAATTAATTACAAATTTTCCAAATACAAATTAAATATATATATATAAATGCAAATTAAATATATATATATATATAAATACATATATAAATATATATATACATAAATTTATATATATATATATATATATATATAATATATATATATATATATACATATATAAATATGTATATTTATGTATATACATTCAATGCAAAATAAAAATAAAAATTTAACAAGTGCGGATGAAATTCCTTTAAGCCTACATACTGTCAGCTTGTGTCAGGATGTGTAAACACAGCCGACTCCCCATATGGGGGTGCACGGCTTGTGAAGGTAGTGCTAGGCGCTGCCTTCACAACCCACCTCCCCTTATGGGGGTGGCTTTAGGGTAGCCCCCAGCCTGCCTCAAATTTAAACTTATAAACTTTTTTAATATGAAACCTACGATTTCATATAATCGTGTATGGACTTTTCAATTCTGGATTTTTCAAAATAAAAAAATTCAATTTGGGTTTTCTCCAGAGTAGATTTCTACAAAATCTTTATAAAAAATTGCATATATTTGTATATGTATATATATATATATATATCAAATGGTTGCTCCAGATGGGAAAATTATTTTCACAAAATTTTCTATAGGAGGATATTTTCAAATTTACCAGAGGATTATAATTTCCCTAGCCAAATAAAAATAATTGGAAGAAAAACAATAATCTTTTACAGGAAGATCTTTCCAATACAATCAATGATTCTCTACAAATTTTGACAAGAAGATTTAAATCCATTCCTAGAGAGGTTTTCAAACTCCTCTATAAAATATTTCAGGGAATTCTATTGTTTAAAATCAATTCTTACAAAGGCTCTAAAGCTTTCAGGACAATATTTCCAAATTTCAAAACATATTGAAGCTTTTTTTTTTTAAAACAAATAAAATCTTCTTCTTTGTACATAAAATCTTTTCCTAAACAACAACTAAATCTAATAGCCTTTTCCAATTTGTATTTAAATAAAACAATAAAGAACATGTTTCAGATGCTTGAAGAAATTAAGTTTGAAGTAGACCCTCGCCTTCAGATTCCAAAATTATCAAAGCCTCTTCCAAAATAATCCTCTTTCCCAGAAAGTTGAAAACAAAACCAGAGTCAATTTCTCAAAAACTTCTTCCCCCAATTTTCAACAACCCCCAAAAGATCTTTTTTCATTATGTGAAATAGCCTTTTTCCCTCTTTTTAGTTAATGCAATAATTATCTCCGAGAATTAATTCCCAACATCATATATTAATTTTCTAACACATGTCACAATTCCCAAAATATCTTTCCAAAACAGATCACAGATATTTCCTCTAAGATATTTGTTTATTTAATAATTTAAAATCAAATATTAATTTAATTAACCACTCATTTAAATTCACAGCTTTATTTAATTAATTTAAATAATTAATTAAACAAAGCTTTATAATCTAACAATTTAATATCAAATTTGATCTAATTAATTTAATCAGTATATAAAATAAATCTAATCTAAATAATTAAATTACTTTACAAATAAATTAAATATAATTAATTAAATCAAATTTAAAGCTTCTAACAACATTAATCATGATTAATAAATAATCAATTAAAAACATTAAAAACATTAATTTCCCATAGAGCATATCTTGCAAAATAAATAAACGACAAGGCAAACAAAAATAACATGACCAAACAAGGACTAATGACACACTGTGACTAGGGTTGTGGTTTGACAAGGAAATCTTGTTACTATCTCCCAATCAACTATTTTGTTGGGCAATGGACACGCTCAAACCTATGAATCCAGGTGGAGTCGACATCTTGTACTTGCAATCCTAAAATCATAACATATGTCGTACATGTATATAGATCATGAACAATCACACCGTAAAGAGAAAATTGTGGAATCGCAGGGCACTCGCAAGCGAATGATGCAATTATGTTCCCTTCACCAATATAGTGTCACATCAAAACTGACGAAACTAAAACATCAATTAACTACAAATGAACATATATCAATATCAACTCACACAATCAACTATGCTAACCAGAAAGCATGTCATAAACATTAATAATCCATATAGTGTACCATCACATCTCAATATAAAACCATCATTGCTATAATGTCAACGATCAAATAACAACATCATAGTATCATAGTCTATCAAAGTAAAAGCATTGTCTGAAAACATAAGAAAATCAGAGGGGTGCTACATCACTTTCATATTCACTGCAACATTTTCCTGGAGGCAGACGAACAAAGAGGACAAGAACAAGCAACACCAACAACACACTATCAACATTCAGGTACTCTACACAAACAAATTGTTTATGCCTATGAATGCCAATCTCAAACTTCTTGTTTATGCCTATGAATACCAATCTATTCAATGCTATGAAAGTGATTTTCACCATACAGTACATACCTTTGCTTTTTCATATAAACCATTCATGTCCATATGACAATATGTTGTATGCGATGGTAACGTTTCTCAAAAAAACCTGTTACTCAACATCTGGGGTTTCAACTTACACTGTTTGTCAATGTCCAAGAAGTTCTTTTCATTTTCTGGGTTCTTATTACATTCTCTATGCCTCCCAATATAGATCTATTATATTCTCTGTAAAATTTATGTGACCCACAAACCTGTAACTCAATATCTTGGGTTTCAACTTATAGAGCTTATGTATGTCAAGTCATTTAAGTTTGTTTGTTGTAATTTTCTTATGCTCAATATGGCTGCCAATATAGATAAGTTCTATGCACCCTAACTATTTTTTGAGCATATGAAAGTGACAATTATATTCGGTATTTCAACTTTCTCTATTTATGAATGTCAAGTAATTTCAGTTCAATTCCTAGTATTTTTGTTATGTTCTATATGCCTGGGTATATAAATCAGTTATTTGCACTGTAAATGTTTTTCACCCACTACCTTATGACTCAATATCCAGGGTTTCAACTTAACATTGTTTATGGATGTCAATTCTTTCCAGTTCCTTAGAATGTGATTGTTAAACCCTATGTGATATTTGCACAAGGCCTGGTCACTCTTTTGAATGGCAATGTATTGTTGCAACAAATTCTTTTCTAACTCACTAGCTGGGGTTTCGTCTTTTACTGTTTATGATTGTGTATGAATGTTCAATTTCAACATTTTCATATATCACAAACTTGTAACCAATATCACAGTGTTTCATGCTTGATGCCTGTTGATGAATGACACTGAATTTCAGTTATCTACATTGTTAGTTCCAATCGGCTTTATGGCATTACACAAACTCCTTTCATTTCAAAAAAAATGTTTTAAACATGTGCAATTCAAACAAAATAGTATGATCACATAAAACTTCAACACTTATTGAATTTACCTTTATAAACTATCAACTAGCACAATAAAGGAATTAAAAAAAAAAAACATGCATCACTCTGTCTTTGAGGGTGTTCAATGGTGTTTCTTATCAGTGTTTCAAACATGTCTCAATAATGTGTGTAAGTTCAATATAAAGTTGGTATGAGGTCCAAGCCAATGAAGAGAGCCACAACAAGGTGGCTTGCATGTAAAAGGGGGGTTTCATTCCACCTGAAGAAGAACAAAATGTAGAAGCGGAGATAGTTGTCATAATTACTGCTCCATCAAGCAATCGGACAACAACATCACGACATTGGGAATTGATAATGAAAGATATAGTTAATCATCAAACAAATGACATGGTGGACAACCAACATGAGGAACATAACGACGACTTGACTCTTCCCTCAGCCCCTACCCCACTATTTTGGTTGGCAGATGGATCTATGAATATGGGTAATGACAATCTAAGTCTTCCATCACCCCCTGCCCAACCCTCTTGGTTGGTAGAGGGAGCTACTGATGAGGGTTATGACAGTTTAAGCCTTCCCTTGACCCCTACCCAACCATCTTGGTTGGTGAATGGAGCCAAAAAATTGGGTATTGTCTTGTAGTGTGAAGAAGAGCAAGGAACTTATTCATTGTCTTCTCCACCTGACACTTTTTCCATACCACAGTTGCTAGATTACTATGCAAATTTGAGCAAGGAAATAGAGTAGAAGGAAGAAGACATAGCTAGAAAGCAACAAGATAGGAAGGAGAGGGAACATAAGAAGGAGCAAGAGATAGTTCAAAGGATACAAGATAGGAAGGAAAGAGAGAAAAATAGGGACCAAGACCGAGTTCAAAAGAAACAAGGTAAGAAGAAAAGGCAGGACAAGATGGAGCAACGGAGGGTTTAAAAGAAACAAGATAGGAAGGAAAGAGAAATCAATTGGGCCTATAGGTCATTGCAGTGAGAAAGACATATAAGCAGTCCTACAAACCCGTTAGCACACAACCATGCCTTGTTTCAGGATATACTGAACATATACATCCCTCTGTTTGGGGAGTTGAATGTCAATTCGAGTGTCAGCCCAAATGTAGGTTGCACTCCACTCTTCGTTGCAAATAGTTGTTCAACATCGTTGCATGTAATTAGCACTCAATTTATAAATGCAAATGCAAATCATGCAAGGACAACTCAAAATGCACAAGTAGGAGATGAGAACACAACTCCAGATGTTTATCTTGGCATGATTGATTGATGTTGGGAGGGACCATCACTACAACTATATGACTGATTGGCTACTTTTTTGCTGTGTATTTCGAACTGCAAGATATAGTTCAATTGTTGGTTGTTTAATTTTGTTGTTGGGGACTGTAATACCTTGATATTAAGCAGATAAATTTGCCCACCACATCACCCTGCCCCTTGTGCATCAACCCATATAATTGTTTTTAAAAGATCAATGACCCCGCCCCTTGTCAAGCACGTTTTATGTCGACGTGTTCAAAACGGGCCGATTTTGCCTTTCGTCCAAAAGTGGAGCCCACCCACCTCAATCGATGATAACATCTATGTACACTGGATCGGATGGTCGTGTGTACATGATAACCTCGCCACCCTGAACCATCAGTTTAGAGCATTAAACACTCGTCGCCTCCTTCATTTCCTCCACTGACCAACTTGCCTTATGTGTTGCTTTGCATTTACTCAGACTATCGGGCAAGTAAATTGAAGATCAAGGTTCATTCAATGCTCCAAATTCTTGCATATCCCTCCCTCATTCCTTTTGTTTGCAAACATTCTCGACTGTTTGTTTGGTTTCGCACCGAAACATGTTCAACCATGCATTGACGAGGCTTCTTTTCACCAAAGAAGTTTTAGTATTAAACCATGTTGCATACACTGATAATTTGTAAAGTATAATGATACATATTTTAATACTTAAATGCTCTTATGAAAAAGAAGTCTCTTCAATGCTATAACCTCCAATGTCACTACAAATTTATGTCCTATTATATGTAAATATTGTTGCCAACATTATGCACATTCCTATATTTAAGATTTGATATCAAATGGATCTATTTATTGGTTTATTAAATGGATATGTTTATGGGCCTAATTACTAATATGATGTCCATGTTGGCAGTGTAGTGCAATTGCTTATTAATGGAAGTCTGCTTAATTATACTCAAACTTTATTTATGGTGATTGCTTGATTGGGATGAAATGTACAACACACTTCGCATAACTATTGCATGTATAGAACAATATGCATTAACAACCACTAACAATATCACTTGAATCTTCATATAGTCATGTACACAACACTGGCAACATCATTTACATGATATAGAATGTATAAAGTGCAACAACCTCTTCTATATAATATAATGGAATTGGTGATGGGACAGTCTTAGCTCTTTTTTGTTCTCGTGCCATTCGATGTATGAAAATATTGGCAGTGATGTAATGCAAGTGGTGATATATTAGGGGAGTGTTGGTTATACTAATTTTATATTTTGGATGCATGTTTTAATGCTACAGGCCATGAACAATCAATATGGCTTGTATGTTTGTGGTATCGGATATGCTTTGAATATTCTATGACATGTAAGTCTACAAATAACTATTTGTGTTTGAGACAAATATAAACCAATTATAATACAATTTTGCTGATACAACGATTACAATTGCTAGAATGAATTATTTTTCTTGCCAAGAATATAAAATTGCTAGAATTGATGAGGTAGAATACACACACACACACACACACACACACATATATATATATGTGTGTGTGTATATATATGTTCAAAGTTGACCCGCCTTACTTCTTTTCATATATTCCTCATTACACAATCAATCATTGTGCATATACATATATATGTATGTGCATAGATTATTGCATGTACAAACATAGTGGATGCCCATATGTATGTACATGCACTAATCTATGAACATTCATACCTACATTCATATATATATATGTGCACAATAACTTTGTAGTTTAATTTGGAAGGTTGTGTGCCATGCACTTGTATTATTCTATTCTTCAGTGCACATGTTTATTAACTTGCATTGCATATAAATGTATGTGCATACTTTCGTAGATATATGCATATATATATATATATATATATATATATATATATATGTACAATTATGTATAGGCATAAAAGTACATATATGCATATACACATATAAATGCATGTACATATATGCATCTACAAATATATGTGCATATACATATTAAAAGCATAGGTGTCATGGTCACGTGGCAGGCAATTCAATGATGACAGATTATAGCTAACCATGAGAGAAAGAAACATAAGAAATAGTAACCCATTAAAGACAAAGTGATGCTAGAAAGAAGCATTATTTTCCTTGAAAAATAAAGTATGTTTAAGAACACAAATTTTTGAAGTGTTTATAAACACGCTAGACGCCATACACTTCATCAAGCACATTTTGCATGCACCAAGAAAGCCATAAAATTCCTTCAATTTAAGAAACACCAAAATAATATGATCAAAATCAACAAGACAACAAAAAACCATTTACTAACAGGAGAAAGTGGTAGAGCCTTAGTGAGGTTAGAAACCTCACCTGTATAGTATGGATTTTCCTGATGTTGTATATTGTTGCACCCACCTTTATCCTACTTGTTGCAAGAACAAATGAAAAGAGGGATGAATCAATACATAAATAATATTATACAAAAAATATTACACAAAGAATATTATACAAATGTAGGCAGTGCTTAGCTTAATACACAAAGAAATTAGTAGTTTGTATACTGTTGGCATTTCAATTAGCACCTCTGGAGTGCTTATTGGAAATGGACAGCTATTGCAAGTGTGTTAGTACATGCTCTTTGGATTATAGAGAGGAAAATCTCTCTTTGCTGATTTTCTACTATAGAAAAGGGGTGTACTAAGATTCCTATATTTTTTACTCAGTGGCAGGACACAAGGGTGCATAAACACAATGCGTCGTAGCTAAGCTTTTCTCTGGTTTCCGCAAATCTTAACTATGACTAACTAAGCTTCTAAACTATCCTACCTCCTCAAGATAAATAGAGCATGAGGGCGTAGGAGTGAAATGGATTAGTTGGATCACTTGAATCCTCTGTCTCAATGGAATATGGCCGAGGCTCTAAACTCTTGGATCTATACCAAGATAGGGCTCGATACAAGTAAACACTCTCTTACGGTAAACTGGATCTGATACTTTCCAAGGAGGAGGAACCCCTATCCGAGGTGTAAGCTTGGAAATAGCTCACTGGGAACAACAAGGAATGATGGCTTGTCTAATAGGATTCCCGAGGAGGTGACGACACCTGTCCAAAGTGTAGGCTGCAAGACAAATCATTAAACAACATCATACGATAATGATCGATAACAAAATATCCAAGGAGGTGACGACACCTATCCAAGGAGGAGATTGAAACAATGCACTATTTGAAAACAAGACTTTGAATAGACTCAAGTATTTAGATCAAGCAAGCATGCACCATCTGATTTATTTCTTCAAGCTTTCTCCAAAGAATTACAAAGGTTGGGACAACAAAGGCATGAAATCATGCACAATTATGATCAACCAACGAACTCTCATCCAAGAGTGAACAAACATAAACAAGCTAACTCTAGCAACAATGGCACATCAATTTTGCTTAGCAAATAAAGGTTAAACAAATAATGAGCCTAAGGCTCTTATTTATAGAAACTCAAAGGAGTAGGCAACCCTAAAATCTCCTTGAGTTAACAATCAGTTCTTGCCAATCAGCAAGATTTATTCCTATGTCTAAAATTAGGTGAGCAAGCAGTTAACTGGAAATCTACTTCAGTTAACTGAAACTAAACAAAAGTCAAACTGGGAGTCTACCTCAGTTGACTGACACCTAACTAAAGTGAATTTAAATTACAAATATGTCTCCAAATAGACATCCACCTTTTGAGGAGATCTGAGATCCATAAAACATGGGAGTCAATTAGACATCCACCTTTAAAGGAGATCTGAGATCCACGAATCGAGGGAGTCAATTAGACATCCTAGATCAGTGGGATCTGACATGCATGATCTGTGGAGATCTGGAGTCAACTTGGAAAGGGGCATCAAGTTGACTTCAGTCATATTTATTGATACTTGGAGGGTAGGACGTCCTTCTTGAGGTGTTTGACACCTCATCACCATCGATCAATGGTGCTTTTGTTTATTTGTTGACTTCTTCATACGAAGACTGTTACATGCATGTCAATCGTCAGCTTACCGCCTGTCAGCAACTTGATGTATGCATCTCCTTCACTCTGCTTCCCTTAGGAGAGTTACTCCTTTTCTTTTTGTCTGTGTTTCCACTTTGACCTGGAAGGTAGTGTAGTATTAACCAATGGCGGCTCTGTGTTAGGAATGACTACCTTCCACGTTCTTTTGCAGCTTTGACATTTTCCTTGATCTTTCTCAATGGAAGAGTGTTATATGATGAAACCGCGAAGCTTGATGATGAAACCGCAAAGTTTGACCACGATCATTCTAACCGTGAGAAATGCACATGAACTTGCTGCATGTGTAAAATTCCAACAGTTACAATCCTCTAAATTGGCCTTGGAAGGTGATCAGATATACAAGGTGAAACCATTATGGAACATGTGGACTTGTGTCTATGCTTGTCAATCTGTCCAGATTGACCTCTAGGTGTGCCCGACGCAGATCAGTGCCAGTCGTTTTCAAAAAATATGGAGTAAGACCATTTTGGTCTTGTATTCATCTTGGGAGAACTGTGTTATGAAAACCTTGAAGATTGATTGTGCACATGATGCTGCTCGAACAACTTTTTCTGGAACTGCTAAAAATAGCCTTGTCGGGGGTAATTTTTACGAAAAATTATGAGACATGGGTTTTGTTGAGAATAATTCTATAAACAAACCTAGATCTTCAGAAATTCTGAAAAATGAGTTTTCCTATGATAGCAAGAGCCCTTCGGTAGCAGAGGCAACGAAGCACCAAAAAGTGATTTTTCTTGGAAAAATCCAACACATGGGTTTTGTTCATGCTTTGGAGCTGAACAAACCCAGTTTGTTTGATTTTCAAAATTATGACTTTTTTCGAAAAACCCTAAAAAATAGGGGCAGCAGGGCTACCTTTTTGGAAAAATCCAACATGTGGGTTTTGTTGAAAAAGCTGTGTTGATCATACCTAGTTGGCCAAATCTGTGATTATCTGTCGTTTTCTCGGACATGCGAGAATTTTAGATAGAAATAGAGGAAGTAGACATAAGGTGGATTGGAAGTTATTGGCTGCCAATCTGAAAGAATTATGCCTTTTGATGCAAACTTTGATAAATAGTCCCTTTGTGCAACAGATCTTCAAAAATATGAACAACGGTGAAAACCCCCCTGTCAGATCTTCAAAAATGTTGGAGAAGAAAAATATCCATTCTTGAGCTCCTCAACCTGCAAAGGAATATGAATAATGGATGCCTATATGCTTTGATATGTCAATTTGGAGTTGCAAGCATCAATTGGGCATCCAACTCATGATTGAGCCTGATTTGGAGTTCAAAAAGGTGATTTCCACTGATTGTGGAGTGTTTGGCCTCTTTTTGCCTCCAAAATTTGTTAACTCAAGTCAACATTTGCTTTTGACTTTCTTAGGCGTCCCTTTTGGAGTTTTGATCATTTTTGCAGGCTAAAGTGCTTCCGTTTGATCTTCGATCCTGGCTGCTCAGTTGATCTTAGGTAGTTGCTGATGAATCCATTGTTGAGATGGCATCAACTTGACGAGATATGCCTGGGAGAGATTAATTCAAAAAATTGAGTTTGGACCTCCAAAATGAAGGGCGCCTTTCTTCAAAAGGGGTGCTTTTGGTAATGCCTAAGTCAATTTTCATTGACTGTTCTTCATTTTGGCCTTTTCAGACCCTCTGTGCTTTGATCTAACCTTCCCGTTGATGGATGATTCGAATGACTCTGCTTGATGATGCATCGGGTAACTAGCTCGGTCCTGCACTAGATGACTGACTTCTCAGTTGATGACAGTGAGTTTATGTCCTTCAAACTCAAGGGTGCCCCTGGCCAGTAGGGGCGCTTTTAGCTTGTTGACCGGTTTTGTCTACTCTGAAAATTGCCTGCCTTGATCTCTGTCATTAGATGATTTAGTTGTTGGATCTTTTCATTGATAGTCTCGTTGTCGAGATTGATCGTAGCTGAGAAGGTTGTTCTGGAGAGTAGTAAGCATTCAGGCTGCATTTGCATGCCTCAAAGAAAGGGCGCCTTTCTCCAAGAGGGACGCTTTCGATCATGCCTTAGCCAATTTTTGGCTTGTCTTTCCAGTTCTTCAATTCTGGCTTTTTCTGCTTGACCTCAGCGTGTGATCGTTTGGCGTGTCCTGTGAACTTGCTGTCAAATTGATCACATAGCTGAGAGGAAGCTGGAAAGATAACATGTATAAAGCTACAACAGATTGATGAATCTGGTGCCTGCAACTGAGGGGCGCCCCTGGCTAGTAGGGGTGCTCTTACCATGAAGCTCTCTGATTTGGCATCTTCATTATTGATGGATCCTCCATACTTCACTAATGATTGGCCTTTGATCTCTGAATTAGATGATATTGCTGATGATTGTGTTGTCGAGACAACATGAACACGAAGGAGATGAATGATCTAAAGGAGTAAAGTGATTCGATTTTCCCTCTAAGATCCAAGGGCGCCTTTCTTCAAGAGGGGCACCTTTTTCACCTTAAGACTGTGTTTTGCCTTGGCAGCAAAATGTGCTCCTTCCAGAGTTAGCCAAATTTTGGCCATTTTCATTTTGAGAAACTCCCTCGCTATAACAACATCTTTTTGACCTTTTCCACCATGTCTTCTTCGTTGGAGCTTTTGAGGTTTAGCTTTTAGCACTTGGTACTGGCCAATCTGCCATTAATGGCTGTGGAGCTCCTAACTTTGTTCCTGAAAAATAGAAATAGACCCACCAGAGTAAAACATATATTTTGATGATTCTGACTTGATCAGTGTGATCATGAATTCAATTAACCCTATCAAAATCATTTTCAATCATTTCCGGGAAGGTGCTATTTTTAAGGGTTTCCCTAAAACATAAAACTCTAATTTTCATATTTTCATAAATTTAACCATAGGTTCCTTGACATAAATCCACAAAGAATTCATGTTTGGTTTGACCTAAAACATATTCATGTTTGGTTTGACCTAAAACATACTTTCAATGGCCTTTTTACGTTGTTTAGCTCAATTTAAGCAGAATGCCAAAAATTTCATTTTGGGTACAACATATACCTTTCAATTGCAACTCACCATCAACGTAGCTTGGAAGGAACAATGGGCTAGATTAAACATGTATTTCTTTGCATGCTAATGAAACAGAGTGAACAAGACACAAAATGAGAAGGTGTTGACCGAATATACCATAATCTCTATGATATATAGACATACATACATATATATATGTATACATACATATATACATACATGCATATATATATTTATATATATATACATACATACATACATACATACATACATAGATACATACATACATATATGCATACATACATACATACATATATATAAATTTAGATATATATATGTGTATACATACATACATATGTATATATACATATATATATATGTGTGTGTGTGTGTATACATACATATATATATAGATACATACATACATATGTATGTATATATATACATACATACATACATACATACTATATATACATACATATATACATATATGTGTATATATATATTTTGCCTCATCAATTCTAACAATTCTATATTCTTGGTAAGCAAAATAATTCATGCAAGCAACTGTAAACAGTATCATGTAGAAACATGTGGACCTCCAAACATAGGGTGTATAGGACCCCCTTAATATGCAGTTGTAAAACAATTTTCACCCACAGAGTCAACAAGGGTACTTGAATCACTGTACCACCAAAATAGTATTATAATCGGTTTATATTTGTCTCAAACACAAATAGTTATTCACAATCTTACATGTCATAGAATATTCAAAGCACATCTGATACCACAAACATACAAGCCATATTGATTGTTAATGGCCCGTAGCATTAAAACATGCAACCGAAACATAAAATTAGTATAAACCACACTCCCCTTAAATATATGCTGCTGCTTATGGTCTTACACAGTCCATCTAAAAGAACAACTTATTTTCTTATATACATATTGCTTGTTAATGGCCTCTAGCATTAAAACATGCAACCAAAATATAAAATTTGTATAACCCACACTCCCCTATAATATCACCACTTGCATTACATCGCCGCCAATATTTTCATACATCCAATGACACGAGAACAACTAAGAGCCAAGACTATCGCACCACCAAATCCAATCCAACCCACCCCCTATCCCACTTTGCATAGCATACAACAAATTGATAAATAATTGAAGTTGTTCTTTTGTGATGGAAAGTGTAATGGTGGTTTGTTATGGAGTCTTTAATTTGTGTCATTTTTCAAATTTGAAAACTTGTTTGAATGGCTTCAATTGCAGAGATTGTATGTATTATGGTGGGCTTAACACATTGTTTTTTGGTGGTTGCATGTGGCAAAAGAGGAGAAGGCAACTGCAGTTGTGTGCTCTAATCTGACTAGTGGAACACATGTGAACGATTGATTTTCCATGAGTGTTGTGTTGGTGGGAAAATGGGAATAAAGAATTAATAAAAAAGTGAAGTTCTTCTTTTGGATGGAGAGTGTAATGCATTGTTTGCTCCATTCGTTAGACTCTCCATCCAAAAAAACTTCACTTTTTTATTTGGGGAGTTGAATGTCTGCAGTTCCATGTATATATGAATATGGAATTAATAAAAAAGTGAAGTTCTTCTTTTCGATGGAGAGTGTAATGCATCCTTCATTCCATTGATTAGACTCTCCATCAAAAAGAATAATTTCACTTTTTTATTTGGGGAGTTGAATGTTTGTAGTTCCATGTATATATGAATATGGAAGTGATTCATGGTAAATGGAAATTGGAAAATATGGAGATATGCATTTTTTAATTTGTAAATCTCTTTATATGTTCAATGTTGGTTTGGTATAGAGTCTTTAATTGCATGGCAGAATATCTTCAAATAAAAACTAGTTAACTCATTTTCATATTTGGGAATACCAAAAAAATATCAAAGGCAAATTGTAGAGTGAAAGTTTGTGCATTGTCGAACAAATGAATACAAGTGCATGGCAGATAATCCTCTAATTGTGAACCAGTCAAATACCAAAAAAATAGAAAAGGCAAATTCCAAAGTGGAAGTTTGTGCATTGTCGAACAAACAAATACAAGTGCATGGCAGATAACCCTCTAATTGTGAACCGGTCAACATCTCGCAGACAATATATATCTGTGTGTGTGTGTGTGTGTGTGTGTGTGCGTATTTTCATTGAAGGTCAATAAGCACCAGTAGGATATTGTGAATAAAGAGAAAAGACAACATGCCAAGAGGTATGAGCTTGATGCACAAAGGCTTCATGAAACATTCTGCACTCTTGACCCCTTCCTCAATCACATCAATTGTTTCATGAAGCTTCTGTGCATCAAGCTCACTCCTCTTGTCATTAATGGTAAGTGTTTGCTCGCATAAGGGTTAATGCATGATGTTGTTGTTGTATGGTGGCACGGGAGGAAGTGAATGTAGTATTCAATGTTGTAGTGTGATATATATATATATATATATATGTATATGTAATTATATATATATGTATATGTAACTATATATATATTCAATGTTGTAGTGTGATATATATATATATATATATATATATATATATATAAAAAATTACATATATATATAGAAATATATAGTAACATATACATATATATATACATAATTACATAAATATATCTGTTTTTATATATGTTGTTCTTATATATGTTCTTATATATATATAATAGTTTATATATATAATAACATATATAAGAATACATATATATGTATATATATGGGTCGATGCACAAGTGGTAGGGTGACGTGGCGGTCTAATTTTATTATACATATATATATATATATCTTTGAATGGCATAAACTCTTCGAAATAAAAACAAGCAAACCCATTTTCATATTTGGGAATAACAAAAAAATATCAAAGGCAATTTGCAGAGTTAAAGTTCGTGCAATGTCAAACACAGGAATAGAAGTGCATGCCACAAAACCCTGTAATTGTGAACCAGTCGAACACTTTCCATGTTTGGTATTAACAATGAAATTAAGAAAAGCATGGCAAAATTTGATCAAAATTACAACCACTTCTACCATTTCCATATTTCCGCATTATCATGAGATTATTTTAAGCAAATTGCAGAGTAACAATTTGTGGAATGACGAACACACGAATATCATACCAATGAAGTCATTTCTACATTGTGCAATGAGGAATAGACTAATGCAAGTGCATGACAAAAACACTCGAAATGATAAACATTATAACCCTATGAATAATAAAAAATAGTGTAACTATTTCCGTATTTAGGAATAACAAAGAATTGCAAAAAAATAAATTGCAGAGTTAAAGTTTGTGCATTGTCAAAGAGAGGAATACAAGTGCATGACAGAAAACCCTATAGTTTTGAACTAGTGAAAACCTTTCCATGTATGCTAGTAACAATCAAATAAAAAAAGCATTTCACAGACATAACTATTGTGCATGGAAGAACAAAATAATACGATTGCATGCCAGAATATCTTCAAAATGAAAACCAGTCATACCATTTTCATATTTCAGAATAACGGGAATATTATAAGCAAATTGCAGAGTTAAAGTTTGTGCAATGAGCAAGACATGAATGCAAGTGCATGGCAGAAACCCTCAAAATGATAAACATTAAAACCTTATGAATATTTCCTAGTAATAGACAAATATATTGTAACCATTTATGTATTTTGGAATAACAAAGAAATGTAATAAAAGAAATTGCAGAGTTGAAGTGTGTGGAATGACGAATAGACGAATACAAAACCAGTCAAGCCCTTTCCATATTTCGTCGAACTAATGTAATAGTAATGAAAAACCATTTAAACCAGTCAAACCCATTTCATATTTCGTATAAGGAAGCAAATATGAAAAACACAATGCAAAGTAAATATTGTGCAATGAAGAACAAAAGAGTACGAGTATAGAGGAAAAGAAAACCAGTGAAACCATCCCGGCATTTCATTTTATGAATATTGTTGAAATAATTTTTTTCACAAAGATATTATTTGAAAAAACTAAGTGCATGGCAAAATACCGTCCTATTCATAGAGACTGGTAGAGGTTGAGTGAGGTTGTAAACCTCACTTGAAAGAGAACTGGAGCTATTGAGAGTGCAGAGCCAAACGAAGAAGTGTGAAGAGCCGAACAAGTTTTAGAGCGAAACCAATTGAACAGTGGCGAATGTTCGCAAACAAAAGAAATGAGAGTAAGTGGGATATGTGAGAATGTGAAGCATTGAATGAACCTTGATCTTTGATTAACGTGCCCGACAGTCTGAGTAAATGCGAAGCGACGCGTAAGGCATGTTGGTCAGTGGAGGAAACAAAGGAGGTGACAAGCGTTTAATTCTCTAAACTAATGGTTCAGGATGGCGAGGCTATCATGTACATGCGACTGTCTGATCCTGTGTTCGTAGATGTTCTCGTTGATTGAGGAGGTAGGTGGGCTCCACTTTGAAACGAAGGGCAAAATCGGCCCATTTTGGACACGTCGGCATAAAACGTGCTTACAGGTGGCAAGGTCATCGATTAAAAAAATAAAATTATATGGGTCGATGCACAAGTGGTAGGTTGACGTGACAGGCTAGTTTTTAAATTTTTTTGGTCCACGAAGACAACCACGTAAACTTGCAAAATTGACCTGCCCTACTATAGACCTTTCTCCCCTAGCGAATAACATTAGCACTTGAATGGAGTCCACAACTGAAAAATGAAGAAAAATGATATTTAAGAAAAAAAAACAAAAAATATAATAACATCTGACTAACCCCTATAGGGGGCATTTGCCGGCCCAACACCCCACCTCTGTCGTATCCCCTAAACCCGTTTGCTTTACGTTAGGTCACTTAATTTTCCGACACCTCAACTTTGGTTTTTCGACGTGGATGTTGGCAATGCCATATACCCATCATCACTTCCACCTTACGAAAATCCCCGCTTTATCTTATCGTTTTTAGCTCCTGTTCTCACATTCAAAGCGTGAAGGGAACATGGTAGTTCCTCTTCACTCAGCCTTGAATCAACAGTAGTCTGTGCATTTTTTATTTTTATACCTTCAAGAGTGAGCTTAGCATTCTTCTTCGGGTCAGTATTTACATTAAATTCGTCTAGATTTTTCATTTTGCCTTGAAGAAAGTTTTGCTGACTCTCAAGTGCAATGTTTAGTGCATAGGAAGTTCTTGTTTTTAAATTTTCTGCATTTTCATACTGAAGAACTTTGGAATTTGGTTTGTTTTTTGTTCAATGCCGGCTTTAAATTGCGCAGACGAGATTAATCTGTTATTCATTCAATTTTATGCAGGTACTATATTCATTGTGTATGTACTCACTCAATCAGAAGAAACTTAGCAGCTGAAAGTTTCCAGGAGGATGTCAAACCCTCGAAATTTTTGGACAATGTTTAAAACCTTTGAAAAATAATCAAAGCTCTTGTGAAAACTTCAAACACCTTAAAACCCTTTCTAAAACCCTTTAAATCCCTCTAAAAACCATGGCTTCCGTATTGAGTGTCTCGTCACACCTGCAAGCTTTGTCCCTAGACGTCTCTAGAAGACTTCATACACCATTAGCAATTTCTTCGTCTTCTTCTGTTAATTTAGGAGACAGAGCACAATTACTAGGCTTTCCAGTGTTGAAAATCCATTCAAGAAGAACAATTGACTCTTCACTTCATGGTCATGTCTTTAGAATACTTTGTTCACAATCTTCATCAGCTCATAGACCCTCTGCAGTTGCTTCCTCTACTTCTGTTATTAGCGAGGAGGCCCTGGGCAGGTTGGGTTTATCAACAAGAGGAGGTTTGAACCTTGACGATGGTTATGAAGAAGAGGATAGAAGCGATTTTGAGAATGATGACGAGGACCAAAATCTAGCAATTTCGCGACTAGGCTTGCCTGAGAGCCTTGTGGAAGCCCTCAACAAGCGAGGGATAACACACCTTTTTCCCATTCAGGTTTTTTGTTTTTATCAAAGATGCCGTAGATTAATGTTGTATTTTGGATTCGTAAGGTTTTGTTTACTCTGAAGCGTAGTCAATGGAAGAATTGTCTGTATTACCTATCAGAGTATGTTAACTTTTTTTCCTTTTATTAATTAAACATGATTGCATGTGTATATATTTTGTTCTTTGGAATCTTTGCTATTAGCATTTTATTTTTGCTCTTTTTTCATAAATTTTCTCGTATAGACATATCTTACAGTTTTTATTGAACTCTCGTAGTTCATTGTCTTAACAAACATAGCTATTTGATGTATACATAAATACAATGCCTAGTAGCAGATGCCAAAAATCAGCCAAATTGAGAAGAACTTCGTTTTTCTCGACATTACTCTGAAAACGCTTGGTTTTTTCAGAGTGAAGGGTCATGACAGTAGACTCACTCTATCTTCATATAAGCTAAGTGACCCTATGTCGAGACTTAAGGAAGTTCTACATGCTTTGGCATACCTGCTTGAAAATAATCCTATATGCTGTTTCGTCTCAAATTTCTTTTTCCTCACTCCTTTTTGTACGTTATATTTTGAACTTCATGAATTTCCTTTATTTTTTTTCCGCTTTATCAAACAGCCTTGGGACACAAATGGGGGCGCAGTCCTCTGGGGCCTGGATTATCAAAGATTCACATGCCATGCAAACTTGTGTCTTTATTGTGGTAATGCTCAACCTTTACCACTCAGTCACACCTTCTGGACTTGCATTTCCCTTTTTAACGAACATGGCTACTGTGATATAAAATGGAAAAGTTCTCTGTTCCTAAAATGAGGCTACGAAGTTCAGTTAGATCTGCTGGCTAGGCTATGACCTTACTTTTACTTTTCCTTTACAAAAAAGGGTAAGTAGTTAGTTGATGGCAAATACCAATCATTATGTATTTGAACACTTACATAAAGGCCCAAAGACTTGCACCTCTCATTTCACCCATTTCTTGGTTTGTATATTTATCTAGTTTAGTTTTTAGATATTTTATTTATGGTTGTTGGTGCTCCTTTCGGCCCTTCAGATTAGCACATTAATCTTGCATAATTCTTCATATGCACACTGTATGCTGTTAGCCTAGCTGTACCCTGAAGTTACAGCAGGAATTTAGATGAGGTTGAAGGCAAGCATTACTAAATTTGCACATTTCCATGAGACTCACAAGCTGGTGGCCTCGTTTTGAGGCAGACAACCTTGTTCGGGTTCACTCCCATTCTTTTCATTTGTGGTTTTATTGCTTTCAATATTTAGTTTCTATATACTTTAGTAGTGCTGATTAGAGCTCCATTTAGGATTAGATTGCTAATGTGGCTCATGTATTCTGGCATTTAGAGAGCTGTGTACCTTGTTCGGGTTCACTCCCATTCTTTTCATTTGTGATTTTATTGCTTTCAATATTTAGTTTCTATATACCTTAGTATTGCTGATTAGAGCTCCATTTAGGATGAGATTGCTAATGTGGCTTGTGTATTCTGGCATTTAGAGAGCTGTGTACCTTGTTTGGGTTCACTCCCATTCTTTTCATTTGTGGTTTTATTGCTTTCAATATTTAGTTTCTATTTACTTTAGTATTGCTGATTAGAGCTCCATTTAGGATGAGGTTGCTAATGTGGCTTGTGTATTCTGGCATTTAGAGAGCTGTGTTGGTTCCTGCATTGGATGGGCGTGATATTATAGGCCGAGCAAAGACTGGAACGGGGAAGACATTGGCATTTGGAATTCCAATAATAAAACGCCTGACTGAGGACAATGAAGGAAATAAACAGTTCAGGTTAGTCCTTTAACTTCATTATGGTATCGTCAGACCTTTGCTTTTTAGTAAGTTATAGTCTAGCCCACTTCCATGGCAAACTAATTTCTTGGAACTGATCCTGATGCAGGAGAATAGGGAAACTTCCTCGAGCTTTGGTTCTAGCACCCACAAGAGAATTAGCAAACCAAGTAGAGAAAGAATTCAAAGAGTCGGCACCTTTCCTCTCAACTATTTGCATATATGGTGGTGTTTCATATAATGCTCAACAAAATGCACTTTCCCGTGGCGTTGACATTGTGGTGGGAACACCTGGAAGGATAATAGATCTGGTCAATAATAGAACACTGAAGCTTAATGAAATTCAGTTTTTAGTTTTGGACGAAGCTGATCAGATGCTTGCTGTTGGATTTGAAGAGGATGTAGAAGTCATATTGGATAAACTTCCAGATGAACGGCAAAGTATGCTCTTCTCTGCAACAATGCCAGCGTGGGTGCAGAAACTGGCAAGGAAACACCTTGATAAGCCAATGACAATTGACTTGGTAGATACCACACTTTTATTTTCACTCCATATGGCTCTGTTTACATAAACATGTTAGTATGCATGATAGACACCTCTGGGCACTTTTTTTCATGAATAATAATCTCTGGCAAGTTACGGTTTATAAAAATTACATAAACATGTAAATTATATTTAATAAACTCAAAGAAAGTTTAGGTTAGTCTTAATTAATGGCAACCTTCAAAACTCTATGATTTACTGTTACCTAACACGGCATACAATATGCATTTTAAATTTTCACGCATCTTTGTTTCAGTAATTCTTTTTTTAGTTCATTCACTCTTTATTTCGAACATAGTGTTTGAAATACATCTAGTATTTTTCATTAACACTCCTATATTTCTCTGTTTTTGTCATCATTTATTTTCACTGCACACTTTTCTGTTTACATAAACATGTTAGCATGCATAGAGGCCCCTGCACAAACCTTCATTCTTGGGAAGCTTTCTTTATGAATAAAGATTTGAGCAAATTACATTTTGATTTTATTAAAAAGCAATCAATATAAATTATAGTTTATATATTAGAAACTCAGTCAAGATTAGGTTAATCTAAATCAATGTCAACCTTCAGAACAATATGCTTTGTCTTAAGAGTTAAGACCTATGCATTTAAAATTTCATATATCTTTGTCTGGATAAGTCTGTTTTCTTAATTTTTTTAACTCTTTATTTGATCTAGTATTTTTCCTTATCTGATTTCCCTTGTTTCTCCTAATCTTTGAAACTATGATTTTATAATACACTCACAAAAAGGTTAAATTTGAAAGGAAACACAGACTTGTGTCAACTAAGTAGCATCTGTGCATATTACACTCTCCAGCTCTGTATGCCTTTTGAGCCTTGTGAATGGTTTCGTGAGTACTTAATAATTAATTGCCTCTATGTTTTTACTGAATAGTAAGTGGGCGTTGCCGCTGTAAATGTCAAATTGATTTTATTGCTTGTGATGTCAATATTCCAAGGGCTAGTTGTATGCTTTTCCAAACAATGCACCTAGCCAAGTAAGCCATGTCCTTTCTTGCTGTGTAAATAAATAATATAAAGTAAAGGTATTGACTTAAAAACCTTAGTTGATTTATAAATACACCCAATATTACAGCTTACCTGTTATGATTCTAACTGAAACTTGCTATAACTGTTGTAAGCCCTTGGAGAGAAAGTTGAGGATCCTAGGTATGAAGATTCTAAATTTGAACAGAAGAAATAGAATTGTGAATAAAAAATACTATAGCTAAAATTCAATGCTCTTTCTTTTTGTTCTTAAGACTTGGAAACAATTTTAATGAACGATCTGACTGAATAAGTGGAAGTAAAAACAGATCTATAGTACTACTGGACTATCAAACAGTACATATGAAAAAGATAAAACTTTTTTTCTAGTGCCAGAACTATCAGTCCCTCCAAAACAGAATAATATCAAATACCCCCCTTTTTACATGAGATCAAGAACAAAGTCTTCCATAGCAAGATCAATCCTAATCTATCTCTTTACAAAATTACACCCGAGCCCCCAGATGTGTGAGATCAGAAGAGCATAGCCCAGTATAAACCTGTAGCAGAGTATTAGTAGATACATCAGAGCTTCAGTAACAAAATATACAGAAATATACCACACATGTTCAAAAAACAGTTACTGCAAGTCAAAAAAGGATATGCTGAGGCCGAAGAACATTTGTAATTATAGTTTCTGCCCTTGACCAAGGCCTCGTCTTGATGGTCTGTTGATAAAATCACTTCTAATCAAAATATGTACTCTCTCTAATACACGAGCCTTTTATTTGGTTTATTTATAGTTATGCAAATATATATTTTTTATTGTAATAAATGAGGTTTGAGATTGAGCCCCTCCGCCCTATAAGCCACAGGGCCTAACACTGAAAATTGCCAGAAACTTTTTATATTTAGCTTAAAAGAGCTTTGCAATCCGCAGACTGAGGCCAAAGACAAAAGTCAGCCAACTTCACATTGAACCAAAGCCAAATTTGTTTAACTCTAAACCTAACAGATTCATACAGTTTTGATCATAGTACAGTCTATGATTATATTCTGCTGTAACTATATACAAATGCATAGTTATATAATTCATGAAGTTAACGCTTTAAGGCAGACTGACCAAACTAAAGCCTCCCAGACTTCCAACAGACCAAGATCATGATTGCCTTGAAGTGTCAGTATTCCTATGGGTCAGCAGTGAGGGATTTTGTCTTTTGTGTGCATGTCTTCCAATTCCTTAGCAGAAACAGGGGGTTATCTGCTCAGCAATCAGGGCTTTGGCTTGAGTCTTCAACAAGGAAGCCAATTCCTTAGCTGGGTATCCACGTTCACACTTAGCAGGCAGTGAAATAGAAGCTGCTGATTCCACAATCCAAATGCTAGCTAGATGGTGGTATGGGTTCACAAGGATCAACTTGCTGAACATACTCAACCAAGTCAACTGCCATCTTTGTTCCCATTCCCGATTCTGCATCCAATGCTAAAATCTTGTTCTTTAAAAGTGTGGTTCTGTCATTGAGCATAGGGCAGTAGTCCTGAATGCTGCATCCACACCAAAGAATAGAACATGTAACAGAAGTTCGCACTTCTTAGTCTTTCATTCAGCTATTCAGATGGAGCTTAAAATGCTCTTCTAAATCTTCCATGTGCTATCAAGCCAGCACCACATTACCTAGAACAGAAAAGCCAAGGGTCTTCCTTATTGAAAGCTTGATGCAGGTTGTGGGTTAGAGATTTATGAAGGCTCCACTATTGTGATAGATGAACATGTTTGCATAAACAACAATTGTAGAGGGTAAAGAAATAGTAAGCCACAAAAAATTATCCATATAAATAATCACAGGAAGTCAAGGTATCCTGCTGCGAGTAGTCATGTTTGCATCATAAATAAGGCAAACCTTCTTTCAGCTGAAGACATAACTGATAAAATCTCTTGAACATCCAACCATGTGAATGCATGAATAGATGAGAAGGTAGGTAGATGTGTAAAGAATATAGTAGTCCATTGAGATTCTAAGCCTCCTTTTAATATTTAGGTAGCCTATGAGGATCTAAACTAGAATGATAGCTTATAGATTTCTCCAAGAAGTTGAATTCTGCGTGACTAGTGATGTGGGGATCAGCCCCATGATTTACTAGACAGTCTGCTGATTCATTGTCTCCCTGAAGATGTTTCACTATTCAATGAAGCTGAAGCCCTGCACTGTATATTCCTTGAACCTTTGCGTTTACAGTTTCATGATTCATCACCTCTCTCAGAAATTCAATGTCAATATCGCATCTCTTGATTTCATTTGTAAAGTTATGTTGGAAGTGTGGTTTCATCACTTCTCACAGAAATAAGATTTTGATATCACATCCTGTGATTATATTTTGACAGTTATGTTAGAATTGTTCTTTGGTTCTTCACAATTCTGGTTTCATAGCCTTTGTCAGAAACTCAATGTATTGACCTTCTGTTGATTGTTTTGGGCTTAATGAGTGCTAGAAGAACCTAATTTTTTCTAGCATTCTCTTTTCTCTCTTGGTAAGCTCTCTAAGGTGTTGTATATCATAGTTTATCTGGCACCACTAAGAATGCATTGGCTTGTTATACATGTCCAGAACTACAATTTATATTAACACGTGGTTAACACCAGAATGGAGTGGTCCAAGGTATTTAAATAATTATGGGTCTTTGGTTTTTCTTATTAATATTTTTCTTGTCTTTAAGTATAAAAGGCATCCTTGAGTTATTGGTAAGTTCTAAAATTAAAATGAACTGTGGAAAGCAATGGGATGAGTTTTGGATACTTTCTAGATATAATTTAAAGCACCTCGCTCTTCAATGTTCATCTTAGGTTCGGATTTATGTTTAATGTTTGTCAGAAACTCAATGTATTGACCTTCTGTTGATTGTTTTGGGCTTAATGAGTGCTAGAAGAACCTAATTTTTTCTAGCATTCTCTTTTCTCTCTTGGTAAGCTCTCTAAGGTGTTGTATATCATAGTTTATCTGGCACCACTAAGAATGCATTGGCTTGTTATACATGTCCAGAACTACAATTTATATTAACACGTGGTTAACACCAGAATGGAGTGGTCCAAGGTATTTAAATAATTATGGGTCTTTGGTTTTTCTTATTAATATTTTTCTTGTCTTTAAGTATAAAAGGCATCCTTGAGTTAATGGTAAGTTCTAAAATTAAAATGAACTGTGGAAAGCAATGGGATGAGTTTTGGATACTTTCTAGATATAATTTAAAGCACCTCGCTCTTCAATGTTTATCTTAGGTTCGGATTTATGTTTAATACTAAACAGAATAATTTTCTTGCAGGTGGGTGACAGTGATGAAAAGTTGGCAGAAGGAATTAAACTTTATGCAGTTGCAACAACCACCACCTCTAAGCGATCCATTCTAGGGGACCTCATTATGGTATGTTTCATGTTCTAAATGCTAGCATCTTTTTCTGTACGAGCTTTATCCTAGTATGTTTGGAACTAAGTTATCAGCTCAGGTACAACGGTATGGTTAAAAAAGGTTGTGTATATTTTGGGTACTTCCATACCAAAAAAAGAAGAAATATATAGTTATACATACTTTAGCCTCAAAATAGGATTATTAAAATATTTAATAAACTAAAAAATATTAAATATTAAAGTTTAGTAAATGAATTTGAAATATTAGAAGTTAAATAAATTTTAAAAATAACTAGCTTACCTATGATCCTATCTTTAGAAAAAATTATGTTAAGTACATTGAGAGATATAAAAGTAATAGTAGTTAGTAATATGTGTTGGTGATAAAAGCAGCCACGTGTGTAATACTTCCAGATTCGATTTCAGAAGATTAAATTTAAATGTAGCATCAATGCTATTTAAATTTATATATAATCGAATTTATAATAATGATTAATGGTCATTTATTTAAGGAGGCCGACCTGGTTAAGTGACACGTTTTTATTAATTAAATAATTAATGATTATTTATGGGAGCCGACTTCTTCTAGAGATTCGCGCCTTTCCACAAAGACGATTTTCTTGAGGGCCGACTTCTCATTTTGAAAAGGTGCGATTGGCTATATATACAAGGTGTTTCCTCATTCATTATCATCAAGTCAAGCGAATTCACAAAAGGAGAAGTAGTGCGATCTGAAGCAGCAGATTATTCATTTGTAGCAGCAGGTCGAGCCTAAGGAAAGTCATATCATTTGTATCTTTGCATCTAGGAGAGGTGCTGCTATTCATTGTATCATTTAGGCATTGTGTTGTGCCAGAATTGTAAGCAGATTTCTGCTCCTAATCATTTAATATATAGGAGATATATTGGCTGGGTTTTTCTCCCTCAGGTTGGATTGTTTTCCCAGGGCATTGGCTGTGTTCTTGTGTCAATTTTGAATTAATTTCTGTGCATATATCTGATCTTATAAAACTAACATGTTATCAGAGCGGGTTTGAAGTAGATAACGATCAAATTGTGTTTTACAACGATACCCTTATTTTATCTCTCATCTTTATTCACCTCTATCTCTCCGTCAAGATGGTGAATGGTCTTAAGATTGAGAATAGGCTTGAGGGAGCGTCAAACTTAACTTCGTGGAGATTCAGGATTATGCTCACCTTGGAGGAAAGCAAATTGGTAGAGTTTGTGGAGAGCTCTGCCCCCGAGCCTACGGATGAGGAAGAGAAGGCCTTATGGAAGAAGAAAGATACCAGGGCAAAGAAGATGTTAGTTGATTCTGTAAAGGATCATATTGTTCCTATTGTCTCCAAGTTAAGGATTGCAAGAGAGATGTTCAAAACCCTGGAGGAGATGTACGAGATCAACAACACCAGCCGGGCTCTTGCACTGAAGCAACAACTCCATCATTTGAAGATGGCGAAGGGAGAATCTGTCATTGCCTACTTCATGAGAATAACCGAATTGAGAGATCAACTTTCGTCTATTGGGCATGTTGTCGATAGCAAGGATTTGACCATGCTGACTCTTAATGGTCTTCCTTCATCTCGGGAGTCTTATATTCAGGAAATCAGTGCAAGATCAAAACTTCCCAAGTTTGATCGGTTGAGGGCAGACTGTATTCAAGAAGAGTCTAGGTTGGCTGCAAGAGGTATTGGGCAAAGCTCCGTTTATGAAGATATTCATGTTCTTGCCACTCAATCCTCGAAGAAGAAAGGGAAAGATGGGAAGAAAGGCTATTTCAAGAGAAATAGAGATAAAGGAGCCGATGGTGGCCCCGCATTCAAGAAGAAGAGGGACCTCTCCAAGGTCCAATGTTTTCGATGTGACAAGTATGGTGACTTTGCAAAGGAATGTCCTACTAGGCCTAGGTAGCAGGCCGCCATTGCAAATGTCGAAGAAGCCTCCATGCAGAAGGATTAAAGTGAATACCTATTCTATTCAGCCTTGTCAAGCAATGTAACTACCGACACCAACACTTGGCT
>CM021102.1:253160988-253273892 GCA_007115665.2 Sequoiadendron giganteum | reverse complement strand
TCAGGATCGATGGTTGATGGCTCTTTAGCCCGAACATCTCCATTTGAGTGTGGCATTTAGATTAAATGGAACTAAGGTTGGTGTCATTTAATCCCGCCAACTTTGAAACTATTGTTGATTTTGGGAGAAATGGCTTAGCGAGCCTTTTAATCATTGCCTGCCGAGATGAGCTAGCCTTGCCTGCTTCAGTGTTTGCAGCTCTGCCTGCGGCTCTGCTTGTTCCTGCAACATCCTTTGCGCCGGCCATCTGCAAAATAAAATAGAATGGCAATAAGCTAGGCTGCAGATTTTTTAAATAAAATGAAGTAACCTCCGAGACGGCTGCGAACGTGGAGTTAGCTTTTTGAAAATAAAAACTCTCAGCATAAATTACTAACTCCAAACCTCGTACTGTATAAAAAACTTCAAGCTTATAAAGAAGCTTTCAACGACTGCATTTCCGACTGGCGAAGAAAATTGCAGCCAACTACCAACTTTCAGCAATTAAATCCTTTGTCTCGACTTCGTCAACCTCAACAACTTTCAACTTCTAGTAGCTCGAATAAGTAAAAATCTGCAGCAAGCACTTTGCAGTACTTTCGAAAATAAACCTCCAGCAGCTCCGGAAAACAACTTCAATCTTCAAAATTGCAGCAACAAGCTCTCAGCTCTTCGGCAAATAGAAATTTCTTCAGCAACTTCGCACTTTCAGCAACTCAACACTTTGAAATAAAATAAACTTTCAAAGAAATTCTCTCCTCAACAACTTCGAAAATATTTCAAGAACTTCTTCAGCAACTTCAACTTCAAAAAAAGTGAGGAGAAATGAGAGAAGAGATTGTTTAAATGATTCTTCTCGGAGAATCCTGCTGAGTAGTGCTGGGGCTATTTTTAGCACCTTCATCAATTTTCCACTCTCTTCGTTCGGAATCTTCTAATTCAAGCGCAGTAGTGGGCTAGTTGTCAGCCGGTCATTATGGCAGTTGCCATTAATAATGATTCCTTCCTTGTAAAAATTCGAATTCTTCCTCTTAGTCTGCCAGTTAACTCTTGGCGATTTAAACAACTCGCGAGAAAAAAAATCACTTGACTTGATTTAAAATTCCATTTTAAAATCTCGCAGTGTTTAAATAAATTCAACTCGAAAAATTTTGTGGGAGTTGTAAATTTATTTCCAACTTTTAAAATGTCTGTCATTTAAATCCTCGATTTCATAAAATTTGCCTTAGACATTTTAAATTCTCTCTTTAAAATGTTCAACTCCAGGTGATTAAAAATTATTTGCCTGCTCGAAATAATTCATCCTCTGAGATTTAATTTCCGTTAGGAAAATAATCTAGGCAAAACGAAATTCCTCTGAAAATATTAAAATTTCCCTTAGGAAATTAATTTTAAAATTCTGTCAATTCACGGGTGCCGTTTAAAGAGGTTCATTTAATTTTCCATTTGACCGATGGAAAATATTCATCAATATTAAATCTTCCCCTTGAAAAAAAATTCGTCATCCTTCAACTGCCTTTGGAAAATTTTAAAACTCATCAAATCATCCTTCCATGCCAAGGGCGTATTTTTACCTAGTGAAATGTTTATTCCACTTAGAAAAATTTTCTAACATTTTCTCTGTTGGCGTACTTGACCCTTGGTATATTTTTTATCTGATTAAAAAAAATCTCCATGCCTTGTGAAAATTTTTAAAAAAATCTCATCCTCCCTTAGGCGTATATTTTTTTTTGTGTGGAGTCCACATTTAAATTCTTTTGAATTCCCACGCCTTAGTTTATTTTTCCAACCTCTCAACACTTCAAGGGCGGATTTCTTTCTCATTGAAATTTAAATTTCCAGGCCTTAGGAATTTTTTAATTTCATCAACCCTTTCAAGGGCGCATTCTTACCTTGGCACTTTCGTTTTCAACACTTAGAAACTTTTTCTAAGTCCTCACCTTCCTTTGGCGCATTCACCACTTCCAGCTTTCATTTCCTTGCCTTAGAAATTTTCAAGGCTTCTAACTTGCTTTTCTTGGGCGCATTTCATAGGGTGAACTTTTATTTTACACGCCTTAGACAATTTTTTTTTAACATTTTGAATGTCTTGAAGGTGGGTGCATTTTGATGTATGAGCTTTCACTTTGATGACTTAGAATTTTCTTTGAGGGTCTTCACTTTACCTTGGGCGCAAATACTACCTCAAGCTTTCATTCATGGGCACACTTCTTTGCTGGAGATGGGCGCATTCAACCCCATTGACTTTCGTTTTTTTTTTTTTTACTTCCCATGCCTTAGATTTTTTTTGAGGGTCTTCATTTTACCCTGGGCGCAAATAAGGGGATGAGCTTCCACTTTCATGCTTAGGCGTTTTTCCACCCTCTTGACCCCTTGGGTGCATTTAAACTAGCATGCCTTCATTTGAGGGCGCATTTTGACCCCTCTACTTTCATTTCAATGCCTTAGGCGTTTTCCTTTTACTCAACCCCTTGGGCGCATTTAACCTTGTCAACTCCCACTTTTGCCTTAGGCGTTTTTAGCCTTAAATCCTCCATGGGCGCAAATGAGGGGTGGTGCTTTTGTTTTTGCCTTAGAATATTTTCAAACACCTTTATAACCTTGGGCGCATTTACATATATGAGCTTTCAACTTGGGCGCATTTTAGATGTTGAACTTTCAATTTTGCCTTAGGCGTTTTTCCACCCTCTTGACCCCTCGGGCGCATTTTGACACATGAGCTTTTGTTTTTTTTGCCTTAGACAACTTTTTGAACTCTTGCAAGGTGGGCGCATTTACTAGGCCAAGCTTTGACTTGAGGGCGCATTTCATAGGGTGAACTTTCATTTTACACGCCTTAGAACCTTTTCAAGGCATCATCACAAGGTGGGCGCAAATGAGGTGATGTGCTTTCATTCTATGCCTTAGCATATTCTCCACGCCTTAAGACTTTTTCAGCAACTCATCAAGGTGGGCGCATATTGTATGCTCAACTTTGAATTTTTTATACTTAGAAAATTTTCAATGCCTCCGCCTGCCTTTGCTTTTGCATTCTATTTTTAGCAAGTTGTGCTATTTTTAGCAAGTTCCTTGATTTTCGACCTCCACAGCTCCGTTTTGCCTGAAAATTTCACCATATGATCCTCTGTGCCTTGCGAACCTGTTTTGCCAGTCCCCTGCCCTGACCTGCCACTTATAGCCACCTGCTATTTATAGTAAGCTTTTGACCTTCTGACTTCAGTAGCTCCGTTTTGCCTGAAAGTTGCAATGCTTGATCTTGATGGCTTGAGTGTCACTCTGATGCCAACCTCGGGTGCAGACCTGCTATTTATAGCCGTGCCCTGACTTACTAAAAATAGTAAGTTCTCCGATTTCGCTCAAATTTTGCCAGCAGGTACCTTGAAGTGTGCTGACATTGGTGGGGTGCTTCGTTTCGGCTATTTTTGGATTTTACCCCTATAAAAGTGGAAACCCTAATTTGACTTGTATGTATCCCGAACGGTCTCCGTTTGACTTCGTTCCTTCTGCATGTCGTTCTGTTTGCTGAACTGGAGTGTTGGGGGCGGCTGCCAGAGTGTACCTGCTAAAAATAGAAACTGCCTGAAAAAGTGACTCATCCACTGCCGGATGGTTTTGCATGTCATATTGCCCGTGAGGATCTCAAGAAACCCAGAAAAACCCAGAAAACTGGTCTGCATGCGTGCACTGGCTAAAAATAGTAAGTCCTCAAAACTCGATCTTCTCCGCTTGCATGTCACATTGTTGCAAAGCTCTCGAAAAACCCATAAAGAAAAACCCGACATGCGTTGAAAAACACTGCATGCTAACCCTAAAAATAGCCTCCGAAGGCTGAACTCTGAAAGTGATCGTTTCGGTTTGCATGTTACATCACTGCGAAGGTTTTGGAAAACCCAGAAGGATTCTCCAGACATGCATCTGAAAAGCTCATGTGGAAACCCTAAAATGGCTCTTGAAGCCTGAACTGCCAAAAATAGCAAGTCGTCTGATCTGGCTCAAAATTTACGTGTAGGCAGCTTGATGTTACCCGGATGCAGTGGAACTGACAGAATTCCAAAATCTCAATAAAATAGTCCCAAATTGAATACTTACTAAAAATAGTAAGTTGCCGGAATACAGTGAAAATTTAGGGGGACTCTGTTGGAAGTCTTCTGACTGCTGCACTAAGCTTAGATTTCAATTTTATAACTCAGTTTGACCTTTAATAAGCCTGAAGGATGAAAACCCTAATTACACAGACTTAACCAATACTTTAACCTGGGTCAAACGACAGGACATCCCCGGAAGGACCAGAGACCAGAGAGAGAGCGAACCAAAGCCAAAAGACCAGAATGGAGCAAAATTTAGGGGTCCCCATCTTGATGGGGTGATGTGTGAAAAAGGTCACAACAGGTCCATTCCATAGTAGTGAAAGTAGATCCAAATGTGTTTTAGATCTTATTCATTCTGATTTATGTGGTCCAATGTCTGTTGCGTCTTCGAGTGGTTTCTTGTATTACATTTTTTTATTGATGACTACTCTAGAAAGACTTGGATCTATTTCTTGATATCTAAAGAATCTGAGGAGATATTAGAGAGGTTCAAAGAGTTCAAAGCTCAGGTGGAGAATTTGTTCGGAAAGAGGATCAAGGTCTTGAGATCCGATAACGGAGGAGAGTATACTTCTGTTATCTTCCGTAACTTTTGCATTGAAGCAGGGATTAAGAGGGAGCTTAGCGTTCCTTATAATCCTCAATAGAACGGTGTTGCGAAGAGAAAGAACAAATCTATCGTGGAAGCAGTCAAAGCCATGATTCGTGACCGAGACCTGCAAATCTCTCTTTGGGCTGAAGCATCCAGGACTGCTGTCTATGTCCAGAATAGAAGTCCTCACAAAATCTTGGAGAACATAACTCCTGAAGAAGTATTCTCTTGGGTGAAGCCTGAAGTAAGTCATTTGAGGATCTTTGGGTGTCCAGTGTATGTTCATATACCAAAGGAAAAGAGGACAAAGATGGAACCTTCTGGCAAGAAGGGAATTCTGGTAGGCTACAGTGAGACATCAAAAGCCTACAAAATCTACATTCCGGGTCAAAAGACTATTGAGATCAGTAGAGATGTCACATTTGAGGAGGATGTTGCATTCAGAATATCCAAGGGCACTCATATGGAGATCGATGAAGAAGAGCCTCCTCAGGATATGGAAGTTGACCATGTTCCTGAGAATCAGAGGGAGGTTCCAGAACCTAAAGAAGATGATGATCCAGCTGAGCCCTTGGAGCCTACTGATGGGCCTACAGATTTTGTGATTGGAAGGAAGAGACCTCTTTGGGCCAAGAAAATAATGCAGGAGGCAGAAAGTTTTGCAGCCCCAAGAGGAACCTTTAGAGAAAGTAAGAGACCTAATAAGTTCTCCAGTTATGTAGCCTTGATGAGTCAGATTATTGAGTCAAAGCCTTCCAGTGTTGAGGAAGCTTCTAGTCAACAAGCTAGGAAAGATGCTATGATTGAAGAGTATCAATCCATACTTAAGAATGATGTTTGGGACATTGTTCCTAGACCCGAAGGCAAATCTGTGGTGTCTTCTAAATGGCTCTTCAAGATCAAGCATGCGACTGATGGGAGCATTGAGAAGTACAAGGCCAAATTCATGGCTAGAGGGTTCTCACAAAAAGAGGGAGTTGACTCTGAAGAAAGCTTTGCTCCTGTGGCTCGTTATACATCTGTCGGGACCATTATTGCTGTTGTTGCATCTAGAGGATGGAAGATTCACCAAATGGATGTAAAGACAACCTTTTTGAATGGTGTAATAGAAGAAGAGGTTTACATTGAGCAACCCGATGGATTTGAGGTACATGGGAAGGAGTCTCATGTTTGCAAGCTGAAGAAGGCCTTGTATGGTCTTAAGCAGGCTCCTTGTGCTTGGTACGAAAGGATTGATCTTTACCTGTTGAGTTTGGGTTTCTCAAAGAATGATGCAGATTCTAACCTCTACTTCAAGGTAATAAATGGTGAAGCATTGATTTTGGTTTTGTATGTTGATGATTTGATTATCACTGGAGAAGAACACCTCATTCTAAAATGTAAGAAGGAGTTAGCTTCTGAGTTTGAAATGAAGAATCTTGGTCTCATGCATTACTTTCTTGGCTTAGAAGTCTGGCAAAAGCCAGATGAGAGGATTCTAAGTCAAGGGAAGTATACCATCGACATTCTGAAGAGGTTTGGAATGATTGATTGCAAACCTATGTCTACACCTATGGAGACCAACTTACATAAGTTGAAGGAGGTTGCAACTAGTTCAGAACTAGTGGATCCCACGATGTATATGCAGTTGATTGGTTCACTGATGTATCTAGTTAACACTAGACCGGATATCTGCTATGCAGTGAGTTTACTTAGTCAGTTCATGTGTGAACCAAGACAAATACATCTTGTTGCAACTAAACATATCCTAAGATACTTGCGTGGCACAGTTGGATATGGATTGAGATATTCTACAGGTGTGGATTTGGAGTTGCATGGTTTTACTGATTCTGATTGGGCAAGGTGTGTTACTGATCGGAAGAGTACCTCTGGTTGTTGCTTCAGTTTGGGTTCTACTATGATATCTTGGTGCAGCAGGAAGCGGTCTTCAGTGGCATTGAGTACAACAGAGGCAGAGTACATTGCTGCTTGTGTGGCAACTCGTGAAGCAGTGTGGCTTCGTAAGCTCCTTGCAGGATTGTTTGGATAATCAATGGAGCCTACTATCATTCATTGTGATAACCAGAGCTGTGTGAAGCTTTCTGTCAATCCTGTGTTTCATGACAGAACAAAGCATGTTGAGATCAAATACCATTATATCAAAGATATGGTATTGTGGAAAGCTATACAGTTGAGGTATATTAGCATTGATGAGCAGACGACAAACATTCTCACCAAGCCCCTCTCTAGGATAAAGTTTGTGTACTTTCAAGATAAGCTTGGTATGGTGGAGAATCAGGCCCTAGCTGAGAAGGAGTCTCAGTATCAGTGATCCTCTGTTAATGCATTTATCTATTGAGAGAGATTTGAGGTGCAAGCCCTTGATAATGCATTTCTCTTTGAGATTTGAGGTGAAAGCCCTTGTTTCCAACCTTTGGGAGAGCCATGGTGGATGTCATGTGTGTGACTCCATGACATCATCACGTGAGGGAGTCTGTGATGATCTTTATTGTACTTGTGTTTCACCCTCTGGGAGAGCCATGGTGAAAGTCACGGTGAGGTGACAACACCACATTGAGTGATGAACACTTGTACATACCATCAATGGAGGTAGCCATGATATCTGATATCACGATGAGGTGATAAGCTCTTTTCTCACTTGGATGTAGCCATATTGATTGACATCACGATGAGGTGATATGTCTTGTACCGAAGTATTCCTCCCTAGCTGAGAGGGAGTGTTGATGATAAAAGCAGCCACATGTGTACTACTTCCAGATTCAATTTCAAAAGATTAAATTTAAATGTAGCATCAATGCTATTTAAATTTATATATAATCGAATTTATAATTAATGATTAATGGTCATTTATTTAAGGAGGCCGACCTGGTTAAGTGACGTTTTTATTAATTAAATAATTAATGATTATTTATGGGAGCTGACTTCTTCTAGAGATTCGTGCCTTTCCACAAAGACGATTTTCTTGAGGGCCAACTTCTCATTTTGAAAAGGTGCAATTGGCTATATATACAAGGTGTTTTCTCATTCATTATCATCAAGTCAAGCAAATTCACAAAAGGAGAAGTAGTGCGATCTGAAGCAGCAGATCATTCATTTGTAGCAGCAGGTCAAGCCTAAGGAAAGTCATATCATTTGTATCTTTGCATCTAGGAGAGGTGCTGCTATTCATTGTATCATTTAGGCATTGTGTTGTGCCAGAATTGTAAGCAGATTTCTGCTCCTAATCATTTAATATAGAGGAGATATATTGGCTAGGTTTTTCTCCCTCAGGTTGGAGGGTTTTCCCAGGGTATTGGCTGTGTTCTTGTGTCAATTTTGAATTAATTTCTGTGCATATATCTTATCTTATAAAACTAACAATATGTTGGTTGATAATTTTGTCAATTTAAAAATTACCATACTTGTCCAATGGGCAGCAACAAAATGTACCAACAAATGGAGAAATCGTTATGAAGTTAATGATTCTGCTGTGTGTTTGAGAGGGGCAGCTCCCTTGTATGATGGGATTTTAGATTTAAGGATGCTTTTAACCAGAAAGTATGAAAAGGCAAACAAGTAAAAACAAAAAAGAAAAGAAAAAGAAATCCAACTGTGAACATAAGAACACGGCAGAGATTTCTGAGCAAAATGAAAGGACAGATTACACCAAATACAGAAGTGTGCAAAGACCTCCAAATCATCTGCAAGTTAAGTGTGAGGAAAATTAATTAACCATAAGAATAATCAGCTTTCAAAAGAAATATTGACATTAGAACATCAAATCTTTATTTTTATCAAAAGGAGCACAAAGACTCCAGTTTTCCCCTGTACAAATCTCTTCTGTTCTCTGAGCAGAAAAAGATCCCTTTTTACAAAAAAAACTTTCTTTTATAACATTTTAGTTTTTACCTAGCCCCTGGTAAATATTTCTTGAAATTGAAATAATTTTTTTATTTTGAAGGACCTTTCAAATTTCCTCCAACTGCTACAGTTTCACGGTGTGGCTCTTCATAAAAATTCTTGATATGAATCCCTTCCACGTGGCCCTAGGTTCTTGTCCTCCAACCATTTCTGAAGAAAATTATTTCATTTAGGTTTGCCATGAGCAATATAATGCCCAGAATTTTCATGCTTTCCAAGGCGATAATAATGTGCAATATCAAGAGGCTCTACAAGCAATCTATATTTAGTCCTTGCATTGATCCACTTCACTTGATTGGGGAGATCATTTGACAATTCTTTCTCCACTAATTCAGATATACCATCCCAGAACGCAGCAAATTTGAGCCTATTTTTCTTTGCATTCAAATCCTTCTCAGTATCATTCATATTGAAGCAATCATAGTAGACAGGCAATCCGTCCTTTTCACATGATGTTTTATACCAGCCCAGCCATGTAGTTCTGCCTCTCATCCAATTTTATAATTTATTAGTCCATGATTTTAGTCAATTTATTGTTATTGTCTTCAACAGATTTTAACTCAAGCCAGGTTTGAACATTCAGAACATCAATTCCCATACTCTATATGCTCCATAATACAAGCCCCAGACTGCCTGCTGTTTTCCAGAGCAAAATACAGCATCTGTAGTGTAGCTTCTGTTTTCTATGCAGCATGCAGTGCCACTGCCAGAACAAAAGACATAATAACCAAATGGCCTATAAGGACTCCTTTTGATTAGGTATTTCACTACACCTCCTACTAAATTAACAGATCCCACAACAAGCACTGCGGTTTTATGAAAATCTTTGCACTTATAAGCATTGCAGCAAGCATCCCAAACATCTGTAATGAGCTCACTGGCCACAATATAGTCAAATGTCTCACCAGGTCCTGTTCCCTTACATAATCCCTATCACCATGGCTTATGGTATTGCTTTTGGCATGTATTTCATTGGAGAAATATTAGAACATGATTTCATGAGAGGATTGTGAAAATGGAGTTCCCCTTTCTGTCCATGTCTTCATGTGCTGCCTTAGCCAATGCCTTGGCTTCCTCTAAAAGATCTGTCAGAATCTTTTCATGTTTCCTCTTTGATTCATCACAAATCCAGCTAATTTCCAGCTCAAGTACGTAATCTTTTGCCACTTTTCCCTCTTGGCAAGTCATTTCAGAGAGCTTCAACTTCACAATTTCACTTTTGGCAGCCGGACTACCCTTGCCTATTGCTTCCCCAAAGTATCCATAGGCTACTCCTGATGGCTCAATCATACACAGTTGAGGACCGTCTCTATCATAACCTCCAAGGATAACTCTAGATCCAAAACGCCTTAACCGCCAACAAAGTGTACACAAATGTACATAGCTAGTAACTTGTTCACAGAGTTCCTTCACAGGAGTTGGTTCACCATATATGTTTTCATAACTAACTGCCTCTAATTTTGCACGAGCCACAATTTGCCTACCATCTGCTGCTAACCCAGCAACACTCATGCAATCATGACGATGAACAACATGAATTCTTCAGTTAAATCCTTCTAAAAGAATCTTAGAAGAAATGAGCTTCTCTATTCCCAAAACAATTCCATCCTTGCACTTTATGCCCATCACAGTCTCGCTGTTATCAACAGCCTGTGTAGCATACTCAGTTTGAAAGACTCGACCATCTGGAGAGAAACCTATCTTCATCACAAGAGCAGAATATGTCTTCATTTTTGAAAGGAAATCAAGAGGCAGCATAGATGTTTGAATGCCCTGTCTTGTCTGCAAATTTTGCCACCTCTTTCAAAGCATTTTAACAAATGGTTTACACATCTTTGTTAACACTTTCACATATACATTTGAGACATTATATCAAGAATTTCACATGCCTTTTATGACAGTATTTGTCTGAAGCATCTTACAACAGTTGCACAACCCTTTTTGTCAACACAGCTCATGCGTTTGAGAAATTTGGCAGTCATAGACGTTGCTGGAAAAGGTTGTGGAACTTGACTTCCCTCTATATTCACGGTGGTCTTCCAACAATCCCCACACCTTGTCTATGATTTCATTTTGTACATATTTGTCGACCAAAACATTATCTGTCAAGATCCTCTTTCATTTGGTATTATGTAGAATGGCTCAAGTGATTTGCCCAAATATGCATGGCTCATGGCAATGCTGTTCCCGGCTCGAAAGAATTGGCCTTTACACTTGGAAATGCTTCAGGCTTCGATGTTGCCTGCCGATCCATAAAACAGCGATTGCTGCAATTTTTTGGGACCAGCGTCCCTTTCAAAACAAGAAAGGGGATGGCAAATCATTGATGTTACATACTGTCCGAAGCATCTAGAACAATTCATGGTATTTGCATTATCTTTTCTGACAACTTTTGAAGGATTTTCCAAAGCCTTTAGTATGTATCTCATGAGTGGCCTTTTTGAGGGTTTTGGATTCAAACATGACTTTCACAACAGGGGAGAAATTTAAAATTTCCAATGCCCAAAAATATGGGCAACATAATATAAGTAGGTATCTTACATATATACATTACATATTTGTAAGTAATATCACTCATTTATTGGAGTTCACACCATGAGATAGGTGTTCAGGCCTGTGATGTTCCAATCCCTTGCTGGGCTGGTGTGCTCGTAGGCTCTTGTAAGAACCCTTATAGGTTCTAACTGAAGTTTTTCCCTTTTTCTGGTCTAAAAATCTTCAACCAGCAAGATAGCTAATCCTCTTTATTTGATTTGAAGCTGGTTACAACAGAAAAGACTGAATATTACAATCTGTTAGGTCTGATTTTGAGTTTCAGACCTTCAATTTCACCCAGTTTGTGCCAAAACACCAGACAAACCCTAGCTGCAAGAATGGAGAATGAAGCTAAGTGTGTGAGATGATAAGCCTAGTTGGAGATGACTGAAGAAAAACACTGTTGCAGCCCACTGGAGGTCGTAGTCGCCAAAACTCCACAGATATGGTGATGAGATCAGCTTGGGGACTGCTGTAATGAAAATCTGATTATGTTTTGAAGAGGGAAATCACCCAAAATGCTCTTCTATGTCAAGCGAACCTCTTGAAATCTCTTCTTTCCACAAATCAAAGTCTTAATCTGCAACTGGAGTTGTGCTAAAGCAATCTGGTTAAGCTCAATGATGTATTTCAGTTTGAAATCACCTCACAAGGTGGAATGGGGACATCACCAAACCACAGAATTCAAGGGAGCAGCACCTTAAATCGACTGAAATTATTTTCAGTCAAGAGATCTCTCTCAACAAACAAGACAATAATACCAATAACATGTCTTTCTCATCCCCCAAGCCTCCTTTAAATAAGACCTTAAGACAAGGCCGCCCTAGGGTTGAATCAGATTGGCTTTTATTAAAATATTTACTTTGCTTCAAGGCTAAGGCACTAGCCCAAGTCATTCCAAAGAAGATCAGATTTGCTTCATTAAAATATTCAATTACTTTTAAGCTAAGTTTTCCCCGAGCCTTTCTAGAAGAATCTGATTGCCTTTTTGCCTTTTTGGAGATTATAAAATTTCATCTTGGAAGCTTCCTTTAGCTGCCCCAAGGAAGAGATCAGATTTGATCTTAAAATATTAATTTACGGTAACTTCTCTCTTAAGTCACCTAAAATATTAATTTATGGTAACTTCTCCCTTAAGTCACCTAAACCGCCATAGGAAGCTTCTAGAAGCTGATCAGATTGGATGAGGTCGACTCACGTCCTTGCTTGCTTGTCCTCCTTGTGTGCTTGGTTGTGCAAATAGACCTCCTTGCCTGCTTTGATTTGAGATAGACCTTTTTGGTTGCTTTGACCAGCAAGTAGACCTCCTTGCTTGCTTTGACCTCCTTGTGTGCTTTGATTTACAAGTGGACCAGGAGATAATGATAAAATAAGATAATCATTATGCTTTGATTGGATTAAGGATAATTCCCTCTTAATCCCCTAAACACATTTGAACAAAATTTAACTCTTATGGCCAAAATCATTCCCCTATCATGCTATCTAACCCATGGGAATGTTGGATGGGCTAGAATTGATCCACCTTGATATCACTCCTAGAGTGGGGACATTATTGCTTTGTTCCCTTGCTGGGTTGGTATGCTTGCAGGCTCTGTGCCCTTGCTGGGCTACTGTGCTTCCGGGCTTGGACTGTTCACTTGCGTTCATGCCGGGGAGGAGGTCCCCCATTTGTGGCCTCCATACTGGCTCGGGCTAGTCTAAAAATTCCCGAAGTACCAATAAAAAAAATCACTCATTTATATAAAAGAGTTATTTTAGTTACATATATATAATATAAAAAATAATATTATTTATCTATACGTTAGATAGATATCTATATAAGTAATCTATAGATAGATAGATATATTTACTTGAAAGTCTCATATATATATATATATATATAAAGTAATATTACTTATCTAAACGTTAGATACATATCTATATATCTAATCTATAGATAGATATATTTACTTGAAAGTTATTTTATTTTATTTACATTGTTTTGAACATACCTTTTCATATATTTATATACATATATAAGTAATAATACACACATATATAAAACTTAAAAGTATAATTACTTATATATATGTATATTACATATTTGTCAGTAATCTTACTCATATATTCCTTTATTTTTATTTGAAGACCTTGTTTTACTTTTTGGAAAAGCTATTTTTCTTTTGTTTTTACTTTGATACATATATATATATATATATATATATGTATCAAAGTAAAAACAAATATATATATATATATATATATATGTATCAAAGTAAAAACAAAAGAAAAATAGCTTTATATATATATATATATATATATTAGTGTTGCCGAGAGACACGTCTCTTGTCCCCTGAGACTCATCTCCGGTATTGGAGACGTCCTCGGATACACCTCCAGCAATGTGGAAACTTGACGTGCCATCTTCCAAGTTTCTTGACGTCTCCTGGTGGAAATTTTGGCGTCTTCTGTGAAATTTAAAAGCATTAAAAAATTATAACGTGAAAAATTATGTCATGATATTTTCTATAAATTATTAATTTATTAATTTTTATTTATATTTAAAAAAGATGGCGTCTCCAAGTACCCCCGTCCCCTATTTAAAAAAAAAAGCCAAACCGGTACTGTTACCGGTCTTCCATACCACTACCAGTACCAATACTACATACATATATATACATGTATTGTTTACTTTAATAACTTAGTTTTTTTTAAAGACCTTGTTTTACTTTTTGGAAAAGCTTTTTTGCTAAGTTACCGAATCGGCAGGGTTCGAGGGCCGATTCCGGGTACGGTACGTACTGGAATCAGATTCGCTCAAAAAAATCTCTGGAATCGAACTGGGCACGAGTTTTACCAGTTGCAAACGTTTTTGATTTTTTTGGTCGAATCTCGCCGTTTTTTGGGTGCTAAAAAATCTAACTCGTTTTTATTTATTTTTCTGCTCGTTTTTCCTTCCCGCGACTTCTAGTAGGAGAAAGGCACGCGATTCAGAGAAAAATTGCGGAATGCAAGAGGTTGCACAACAAGGGTTCCAGAAAACATTCGCGCGGATTACAGACTCTATGAAAAACCCAAACGCTTATTTTTTATTTTTACAGTTTAGTTTTATCGTTTAAGTTGTAGGATTCAACTATTAAAATTTAATATTATTTTTTCATGGTAATACTGTTTATAAAATATAATATAATACTAGTTTTAAATCTATAATTTATTTTTAATTTTTATAGTTAATGTTTTAAGTTTTAACTATTAAAATTTAATACTGTTTTTTTAGGGTAATATTGAAATATTAAAATATAATAATATTATTATTATATTATACATACAATTTAAACAATTTAATTTCTTTCATACTTATTTAATATTAATAAATATTTATTATTTATTATTAAACTTTTTACATTTATAATTTTATTATATTTATAAGTTAATTTTAGTATTTAATTGAACTTTAAAGTTTAATCATTAAAATCTTAAAATAATAAATATAAATCAAGTTTTGACATTCAATATATCTATGTAATATTCAAATTTGTAATATTTATGGTAGTTCTAAATTTTATTTATCATATACATAATATATGGTATTCTAAATTTAATTGTTGTATTTATTTTGTAGGCTACAAATATGTATATATCTATGATTTTTATATGTTTTTTGTACGGATGTACCCACCAATTTTTATTTTTTTAAAATTGCCGTACCGGCGTACCGTACCCACGTACCCGTATCCGTATCCGTACCCGATTCGGTAACTTAGCTTTTTTGTTTTTGTTTTTACTTTGCTTTATTTACTTTATATTTTAGTTTTTACTTAAGATCTATTTAATTGCTAAATTATATCACTAATATTATGTTTATTGTTAAATATTTATATTAATATTTTGACATGTAAATAGCTGTCAAATTTAAGTTAAAAAATAAAACTGTACATGCTCATGACATGAGGCTCTTTTATGCCATTGTTAAATGCCTCTCCACCTAATAAAATTAAATAATTCTTTAAAAATATTTAAAATTAAATAAATATGAAAGTATTAAAATTTAAATGTAACCTAAAATATATTAAGTATTGATAATAGTTTATTGAATTATACATTTTAATAAATATTTTTAATTTAAATGAACTAAATTCGAATACTTAATTTTTAAGAACAGATTGAAAAAACAAAGTGCTGGCCCTGCAAGGGTCACTTCAGCTATGGCTGACCCTTCATATTTTAAAAACAAATCGACATCATTAAACCTGTTTTATTTACTTTTTTCTATGAAATGTGACAAAAAAACAAAAATTATTTGGGCCCTGGTCACCTGGGTACTTCCATGGATGTACCTGACTGATCCTGTGGCCCAAAGTCTGTGCTATGCCTTCACCCACTGTGGACAACACTGTAAATCTGGACCAAGAATGAATCAGACCTGAATCCGAGGATTTTCCTGAGCAAACTAGTAATGTAAGACTTTGGAATTGTCATGAGAGGAACAACTGTCTTTTTGGTAATACAAGACTAAACTTGTTTATGTTATCATTGATAGATAATATGAGAAAATTAAGTGACCTTGAGCCTAGCCTGTCACTAACCACTCCTCTGGTCTGTACATAGTTATCAAGCATGGACATTGTATTATTTATTATTATTATATCATCAGATTCAATACCCAGCTGATTGGATACGATGTATTTACTGTGAACTCTGCTAGGATTTTTGTAATGTATTTCCATATTTAGATTTAAAATTAATTTAATGAATGTTGTACTTTGTTTGCAACTGATGAGTAACTTCATTTTCTGCACTTCCAGTACTTAATCAGTGTCGCTCAGGGACGTGTGGTGAGAAATGCATTCTGTTTGTCCCTGAGATGTAACACAACAGGGTTGTCTGCTACATCCCCAGCATCCTAGGGACATCTATGAATGCCCTATCCCAGAGCAAAATAAGATAAATGAAGATTGTTTTAATTTTCTATTTTCTACTGTTCCCATATTGCCTCCAAACCTAAAATGCCATAGACCTTACTTTGCATTCATTCTTCATGGAGGAGGAGAAGCTTTCTGGAAAGCACCCAAAGAATTGCAGAATGCATTGATCTGTTTTGGTCCCAAATTTTGAGCTTTTTTGGAGAGGATTTGAGCTTTGCAGGAGCAAGGCAGCAAGAATTTTGGCTTTCAGCCATGCAAAATATTCAGATTGGTCGACAGCAGAAGTGTTTTCAGATTCAAAGGCAGCACTCACAATGAAGCGAGTTGAAGTTCATAGTGTCTTACGTCCTTAGTCATTAAAAGGCACTAGTACTGAAGGTGATCTATTGTGAACACCGAAGATTATGCTTTCTACAAATTCACAAACTATGCCATTTTGCCAATACAGTGAATTTGCTACTAAAATTCAACTTACAAAACTGATTTTAAATGTGAGATGCATCATAAAACTAGTAGCAAACTCATACGTGTTTTACAATTTGGATGTGTGAATGTGCTCATAGATCTCATACACTCTCCTATCTTGAACATGAATTACATATTAGTGTCATCTCATTCTAAGAGTGTATTCATTCCATTTTCAGTTAACATTACAACAAAAAGCCAATGGGTTCAAACACAAACATACATACAAAGAAAATTCATAACACAAAGATTTATCATGGACAGACCCAATGTGGGAAAACTCCAGCATGCAGGCAATACAATCACAAAGTGGACATGGCTCCACTGGAGCAAGATACAAGTTATGCTACTCTACGGAATCAATCCCTGCCTTTCTTACTATGCACTGCAGCTCTTTACCTGGACAACACTCACTATTGAATTCTTCTTCTTAGCTCTCACTGTGTTCATTTATGCTTAGTCATGTATTCAAATGTACGGAATGATGAATTGTAAGTATTATCATTGGTTTCATTATGTTTCAGTTTTATTAATCATCGAGAAATCCAGTGATTGACACAATAGGCTTTAGTTAGTCTTGATTTCATTGTGTTTTATTAGTAGTTTAATAAAATGGTAATATTTTTTATGTATATTTGTATATTTCAATTTATTCTATATTTTAGTGGTGGGGTCCCTAACATTATGACCACATTGGGGAGGTTTCCTTGCATGACCTTGATACGTATCCCTGCCACTCGATGTCTGCACATGTCCTACTATATAACAAAGTGTCCTCATCAAGATGGAAATAACTTGCTGTGAATGCATCCATGTACCTCAATGCTCCATTCCATTCCCTCAAGAAAAAACTTTTTCTACCAAGTGAATACCTTATGGTAACATAATCTTAAATGCGACAAGCTTGAAATCTTAGATCTTTACTAGATTTAATAATAAGCTGCCACAGTCACCAAGATTTCAATAAATATGGTAACAATTCGTGATCCCAAAAACTCCTTTCACACTGAAGCAGCAAGTTACCAGAGCCTCTGCTAGAAAAGTAGCCTTCTTGAAGACAATGCGAAGGGCCTCTGTTGGTTAGCAGGTATAGAGCAGTTCTGCACCAAGGACAAGCTTCATAGCAAAGGGAGATTATTTAAGCCAAATGCTCAAGTGCTCCAGAGACCCTAATGGCATTGTTAATGTTAGTCTAATTTCTTACTGCCATTATTTTGCATAATGTTCTCTCTATATACCTTTTTTATTGTTTGATAATGATTATAGGCTTCAAAGTTAAGTTATGCTTTATCATAAGCCATAAATTATGGGCCTAGGTTGGTGGTTGAAAACTTGAGGCTATGCTGTTACTTTATCTATATTTTTATGGGAACTTGTCTAAGAAAGGCGGTTGGTCATGAATTTTTCTATAGTTCATTTTACTTTTTACTTCAATGAGAATGTATATGCAAAGTTGATGGAACAGCACATTTCATGATGGCAACTTTTAATGGGAAAGTAATGATGAACCTCAAGTGGTGTTGACCATAGAGGTTTAAAGATGGCGATGCTCAAAATAGGTGCATTGTAGGTTAGTCTTCTAACATTTTGTTTGTATGTTCTGGACTTGGAGATATTTAACCCACTTTTGGGAATCTAGATGATATTTTATACAATATCTCTTTGTGTGTTTGTAATCTTGAACAGCTGACCTTCTTTGCAGTTTATTGTGTTTGTCTATGTTGCATTGAAATTTTTGGTACTGTTTGTGAAATCTTAAATTTAAGGCCCTTTGATTGGGATTCGTTAGTATTCTACTTGTTAGATTGATACAACATTGTTTTGGATCAATAAATCTCTTTGGCTAAGTCTAAAAGACCTTATGGAATCATCTTTCAACCATGGTAAATTGATATTTTGAAAAAGTCACTTGGTATGCATCTGCAGGCTGATTTAGAGTTTCTGATATATATGTCATTTAATGAGTAAGTGCATGACCTTGTGGTCGAGATGCTCAGTCTGTAGACAGATCATTGCTCTCTAGCTAATTTCAAGTTGCAAAAAACAGATACAAAGTGATGGAAAACTTAACAGGAACAGGGCATGCAGCCTTACAGTCAAAGGCAAGTTGAGAGTCAATTAAAGGAGACAGAGAACCTAATTACAGAAGCTTTGAGTTCAATTTGTTGCTCCCAGATTTGTTGACTTGCTGTATTTTAGGTCCTTATTACCCAACTTTCTATTGCATACTGCTCCAAGACATACTTTATTTTGAGTGTCGGAAAACCTGCGTATCTTTTCATGGTTCCTCATCTCACAAACCATATGCAAAGGGCCTCATTTTGTGAAGATGGCTAAATAAGCTTTGTGTAATAAGGAATGAAGAAATGAATTTAAATACTTAATTAATTTTGTTTGAAAAACGATTCTTTTACATTTTGACCCTCCTGGCATGTACAAACATTTTTTCTGGCACAAACAAACTTTGTAAAACAAGTTGCCATTAAAGAAACATGTTATGTTTCTAGGAACTTAGATTGGTCGGTGATAATGATTTGTAGTTCACATTCATTTTAAAGCTCTTTCACTATAACTTATAACAGATTCAATTCATGAAGGAATTAACACATTCAAGATATAAAGAAAGGGCTAAATGGCTATCTATCTAGTATGTATTTTGATCAAGTCTTTAACTGTGGTTTGTTTACATTTGTATACAGGTTTATGCAAAAGGCGGCAAGACTATAGTTTTCACACAAACAAAGCGAGATGCTGATGATGTTTCAGTAGCTCTGGGTAGTAGAATTCCTTGTGAGGCCTTACATGGTGATATTTCTCAGTATCAACGAGAAAAGACATTGAATGGGTTTCGTGAAGGGAAATTTTCAGTATTGGTTGCTACAGATGTTGCTGCTCGTGGACTTGACATTCCTAATGTAGATCTAGTGAGTATGAAACATACTAAAATAATCTAATGAATTAATTTGGTATGTAGATTACCATTTAGTTGCATGAGCATTTCCAATTTTTGTATTTTGGCAGTCTCATTATGTGCATCATGGGTGCTATAATTTGGATGAAAAAATGGATAAGTACATCCTGACTGCAAATGGAAATTACATTGCAGCAGTGTGCCAAATAACAGTTGGAATATAACTTTGTCATTTCTGTTTTCTCTACTTTTTTGTGTGATTTAGTGCTTCTTGTGAACCAACTCTGCTCTTGTTTCGTTTTGTTCTCTGCTCAACTTAATCAGAGAGCGCTCCATCATATTGTAGTCCCTGGTTCATAGTTGTTACAATGTTCAATTTTATGTATTCACTTATACCATCCTACTCTAGATTATGATCAGATCCTCCAGTAAGCAGATCAAATATTGTTTCTTCCTAATTGTGGTCTGTATGCAAGGTTATAGAATGTGGAGCTGGAATTACAGGAATATAAAAGTAAATAAGACAACATCAAACTTTTAGGAATCTCTAGTATAATATATTTTGTAAAGCAGTTCATCTTTACCATAGTAAAGAGGCTAAATGACCAATATGTACACCTTTCCGTTAAATTCATTTGGAAACCATTCCACTTAAATTCATGATGACACTTCCATCAGAAAATTATATTAAGATATCAATCTTATTAAAGATCATTTAATTTTGTTCATCCTAAAATTCCAAGGCTAAGTTGCCGAATCGGGTACCGGTACGCCGGTATGGCAGACTTTTTGGGGGGTTGGGTACATTTTGGGTATGTCTGTACAAAAATATAATAATATATGTAGCCTAAAAACAAAATTAAGTGTAGAATGTCATATGCCAATGCATATGCTAAACAAAACCATCACAAATTTCAAATTTTGGAATATAAAATACTAATTTTATTTCAGTTTTCAATATCAAAATGATCAAACTTGAATATCATGATGGATAATCATTGTTTAACATTTAAATGATACAATTAATAATCAGTTCACTAATCAGCATCATATGGGTCATCATTGAGACCAAGATTGTCATCAACATTAACATTAGATGATGGAACCCATTGTCATCAACATTAACATTAGATGATGGAATCCCACTGCCACTTGCTGGCAACTCGTCTCCTCAAAAATTGAAGATTATGCAACAAAAGAAAGATCCAAGTCAGTTTGCTTTGGTTCTACATTCTACAAACTTTGTTGCCTCTTCCTTGTACTTATCATCTCTGTGAGTAAGAAGGTACAAGTTGGAATGCATGTAAACTAGCTCCTCTACTTTGCTTGATGCCAATCGATTGCGTTTCACTGAGTGGATGAAGGAGTATGTACTCCAATTCCGTTCAGCTGAAGAACAACTAGCAACCTATTGAAGCAAAGGGAGCTCTCATTAGAGTTTTAAAACTAAGAATTTTGTAAATCAAATTTCAAATTTGAAACTAGTAATTTTTAAATGATAAACCCAAATATAGAGAGTGGGTAAAAATTCATAAACTTTTGATAAAAAATTATTGCAAGAACTTGGAGGTGTGGTGATTTGTGGCCATTGAGGTACCACCAAGAGTGAGCATCCTTCCTATACTTGTTATAGAGAGCAGCAACACTTTGACCATGAGAGGCTACAAAATAAGCAAATTCATTTGTAAGTGCATCTTGCATATCAGGATTAGGGAAGATTTTAGTAAGAGCTTTTCTAAACTCTTTGCTGACTCTACCATCACAGTATGGTGGAACTCTTGTTGGCATAGCAATAAGAGCTTTCCTAAACTCTTTGTTGACTCTACCATTATGGTATGGTGGCACCCTTGTTGGCATAGCAAAGATCTCTTCACTGTAATATTTGGGAGTCAATGTGAAAGCAAGAAGATGAAGTGGGGTGGTCATTTTGTTCCACTGCTCAACACAAATTGACTACACCTCTTTGAAGAAGGTTTCTTTAGGATCTTGCTCTTTTGCATTTATGATGGATTTCAACTACACAAGCATTGAGTCAATTTCCTATTATTATTTAAAATTTAATCATACTATTATTATAATTTTTATTTATATTATTAACATTGTATAAATAATAAAAACTATAAAACAATAATAAGAACTAGCTACCTATTATTAATTATATTTATATTATTATTGTATAAATAGCAAGTAATAATGTTAAATTAAAAGTAATACATTCTCGTTTCTCATTTTAGAGGTTTCGATTTTTTTTTTAATATTAAAATAGGTTTTAAAGTTTAAAGTTTTATTTTTTAATAGTTTGGTATTAATATTTTTATAGTTTGAATGCTGAAGAAAACTACAAATTTTTAAATGTAATAACCGGCATGACTTAGGGTTTCGATTTTTTAACAGGTTGAAATGAAAAAAGAATGCCATTATAGAGAGTTAAAATAGATGAAAGCAAACTTAAAGGCACCTGGTATTGTCGCGCACAAGTTAATGGGTTCGTTGGATTGATGCCTCACAATTTTTGCAAATTTTTGCTCACTTTGGTGTCATTTCATGCAACCTTTTTTTGTGTTTGTTTTGGCAGTGTAAAAGAAAGGAATGGAACTTTTGAACTGAGGACAGATGTTTTGTTTCTAAGTTATTAGGTTTTTTTTTGCTTTTTAAAAGTAAAATATCGTTGGAATCTGTTTGGAATCAGCATGTTATTCTAAGAATCACATGAAAATGAAGTACTGTTCATTGAAACGTTTTGGCGTCCAAAAATCCAAACCACGGACACACCCACAGTAGTTTTGTTTAAGGATTTCAATTTTGGTACATTACATACCTGGAATTGATGGAAAAAACCCACAATTCGGCAACGTAGTTACAAAGTTGTTTCCAAACCTAAATTGTAACTTGGATTGGTTTTATTACAATGGCATATACTACTTCATAAATACTAATTGTGACTTGGATTGGTTTTAAATCATGAATACTTCACGAATTCATCACAACATGGACTTTTTATCAAACAGTTGTATGAATTGACCAGTTTTCACAATAATTAATTTCTCAAAATTTATAGAATATCATGGAAGTTGGTACAGAAAGATAATGATAAAATTTATGCATACATATCAGTATAGTAGTTATCTTTGACCTTATATATGCTGTTGCAGACTTGGCTGAAGTTTTTGATATAAACTAAAGCCCGAAACCATATTACTTGCTACTCCCAAACAAAAACTTGATATAAACCAAAGCCTGAAACCATATTATTTGCTACTCCCAAACAACTGATATTCGGAAACCTGCAACCTTCAGCAATAACTCCGTTTCTCTATTTAAATGCACTTGTGAACTCTGAATGAATCCATCATCAAAGATTGGCTAGGTGGGATTTTGTCCACGAAACTGATATTGTTTTAGGATTTTCATCCTAGGCTGAATAGTTGAACAATAGCTCAGACTCCCAAATAGGGTTTCACCAAAATGAATAACCAAGAATGAATCAAATGATTTTCGACAACCTCCTTTTAAAACCCCCTGTGGAACTTTTTGGAATTTAAATTATAAAATCACTTTTTAAATATTAATCCTTTTAACTCCTTATAAATGACTTTATAATATTTTACTTTTCTGGCCCTAGGTAAAGTCACTTTATAGAAATAAAATATTCAACTTAAAAACATAATTAATCAAATACAAGTTGCCCGGAAAATATTAATTTAAGCCAACTTTATTTTTAATTAAATTATTTTCTTTCAGATCATCGAGGCCAAAAATGGGGACATTACATTATAACCCTTTGAGAGGCTAATGGACCAAGAGGATGACACATGAAGAAGCCTTGGTTAATTAGTACTTATCACTTAAAAGGATTTTGAAACAAAACAAGCTTTCACCCATATACGAGAAAACTCCAAGTAAAGAAGTTTAAAAGCACAAAGACTTAAGATTATCACCCAAGATAAAATATATAAGTTGAGGCTTACCACAATTGATGGAACTGATAAAGGAATAAAAGAAAAACACAATTAAGTGTTAGGTAAACATGTACCAATTTTGCAAACTTGGGACTCAAAAGACAATTGAGACAAAGCAAGATTAAGAAGTAAAACATCTGAGGCCGGATTAAATGAGAGATGCACATGGAGAGACCTTGTTTACTCAGAACTTTGGAGAAGCTAAAGAATATGCCAAATTTAGAAAACCTCAGTGAGTTAAAAGTAAAACATCCACACATTTATCCTCTGAATGAGCAGATTTCAAATAACAACATTCTCAAGAACAATAGCTGGTTTAACGCGCTAAAAATAAGAGACTTTAGTCAGGAAAAATAACACCCATAGAGACATGAGAATACAGAGATTTTAATCGCAAATTATTCAAAGAAGAACTAGTTGCCCTGACCTCAAAGAAATTGGGCGTGTTACTCTTAACACTATGCCTCTACTTTTTCTTGTGTTTTGCAATTATTGAGCTATCAGTTATTGTACACAGAACACTCAAGTGCCATCAAGGGTGGCTGATGTTTTGGTTTGTATGTTTTGCCCTCATCCCTCTATATTCTTGCGTTATTACTCCTTTGTGTCATATGCTTCATTAAGCTGGCTAAGCGTTATGAGAAATCTGTCATGCTTTTGTTTTAAGCTGAGACATTTGTCTACAAAAAAACAGATGTAATATACCTTTAGATGGATGATAAGTATGGGATACAATTAAAATAGTTGAAATTTAAGGTCTGTAGATGAACATTAAATAGGGACAATATGACATCACTGAAATCATGTCACAAGTTAAAACAGAAAACGGTACTATTTGTTCATGTAATTGAAGAGTGGTGGTTGTAAGAGTTGATCTCAAAAACATGATTATAATCATTTACTGCTTATTGGACTTGGATCATTTTCTTTCTAAAATTATAGAGCTAAACTTTTTAGTTTTTATTTATTCCTTAATTTAGCCTATTCTGATATTATTATTAACTGTCAGAGATTTTGAGTTGTACAATCCATTGCGTAGGTCGTGTGATTTTTTTACATAAACTACAAATTCCGAGTTCTTAGGTTGGATATTTATGCCAAATTTGTTTTATTTCAGGTTATACACTATGAACTCCCAAATGACCCAGAAACTTTTGTGCATCGCTCTGGTCGCACAGGGCGTGCTGGAAAAGAAGGCAATGCAATTTTGATGCATACAAGCAACCAAAAAAGAACTTTGCGATCTCTTGAACGTGATGTTGGCTGCAAATTTGAGTATACTGCACCCCCCTTGGTGCAAGATGTTTTAGAATCATCAGCACATCAGCTTGTCTATGATATTGGAAGAGTACACCCACAATTGATAGAAATTTTCACTCCAACTGCAAACAAATTAATGGAAGAAAAGGGAATAAATGCTCTTGCAGCCGCATTGGCCTGCTTAAGTGGCTTTAGTCAACCTCCATCTTCTCGTTCTCTCATCAGTCATGAAGAGGTATCTCACTTGCTCTACATGTGTGCTTTGAAAATTTGGAGATTATTCTTTTATTATATAGTTCATATCAGTGTTCTATTGTATTGTTGGCCAATGCATTTTCTTATCATGTTGGGTTGAAGTGATTGAACATACAGTATCCCATTTGAAGATTCATAAATATATTAGGAGTAAAAGGGGTATGAGGGGAATTAAGGTGGATCAATCACTATTGAGTTTGATAAGTTAACTCGTGCTGGAATAACACAGATGACAATTGGGATATGGAAAAAGCATTCACTTAGGTCTTCACTGTTTATCAAGCCAAGTTTGAAGACACCATGGGAGATATGTTGCATGTTTTCTTGCTACATATTAGTTAAAACTTAAAAAGTTATATATTTAGTTGTGAGCACAGTTTGAATCAATAGAAGAAAGAATACCCTCACAGAAATTTTTATTTGCAAGGGAAGAGACTGGACTGCAGTACAAAGGATGCTTAGTTAACAAAGATACATAATATAAAATTAAAATTATGATCAATATATTTTATCGCCAAACACAATTACAAAAGATTTAGTAGGCCATTTTTGGAAATCTGACAATGTGCATTCTTGGTTCTTGGTCCCCATTTCCTTCATCAAAGTAACATCTAAATTTTAGTCCCATCATCTGCCTTGATCATTTAAGCTTGAAATCAAATATATATCATTCTTATCCCCTATATTATAAGTAATTCCAGTGGGTTTATTATTCTGTATTTTTGGAGACATGAAGTGAAGCCCCTGTCATGAAATTGCAAAATTCCATCTTATTCATAAGAGATAGAGAGTCAAAAACATTATGATTTCTACCAGATCCTTTTTTACAAGGCACAAATACATTCTTTTTGACAGCAATTGCTTTAGATTAGTGTAAATATAGCTAAATTCAGCCATTTCCTATCACATCATAAATATGCAACCATAACAATTTATTTTGATATAATGACTGGCCTTTTACAGTTTAGGAAGTCACAAGGCAGTGCCTTTATTTGAATTTTTACTTTTATCTTTTTCTGTTCAGGGATGGAAAACCTTGCAAATGACTATGGAATCTTCAATGTTGAGTGGAGGACGATTTATGTCTGCAAGAACTGTTATGGGTATCTTATCTGAAATATGGCCTCCATCTGCCGGTCAAGTTGGGAAGATTAAATTGATCAGTGATAGGGATGTGAGTATAATGTCCAAAGATTATTTTAATGGATATATGCAGTGAATGAAAATTCTGTTTGTATCATTTTGTGTGTGTTTTTTGGTCTACCACTACAGTGAATGGTCACTGCTGCAACTGTGCATGGTCCATTTTATTTTTATTTTTAAATTGTCCATACACAATCTAGTTTTTCTTGTTTTTATCTTTTAATTAGTTGGACTTCTTCTTCATATGTATCTATGTTATAGCAATATCACATATTTTTCATATTGAAACTTTGATGCATTGTTTTTTTTATTTTTGCCAATTATAAATAGGTTATTCAGTACTTCCTGTCTCCTTATTGAGAATATTTTTGAGTTGTATATTATGCATCTGTCCAAGAGTAGAGTGCTGAAACTACTAGTATTGATCTTTGTATATCCGTCTATTGATATTGATCTTTGTAGGTTGAAGGAGCAGTCTTTGACTTGCCAGAAGATGTTGCAAAAGAGCTTCTTTTGAAGCAGATACAACCAGGTTATACAATATCAGAAATCACCAAGGTTGTCACTATAACTTTAACAGTTCTTTCTTAAGAACCGTGAGATATTTTAAATTTTCAATATCATTACGTATAAGCTACTGTTTTCTATTGGTAGAGCCAAGTTTATTACAGTACTTCACTAAAAGCATTAGGCTACAAAGTAATAAATTGGAAATTATCACGGAGGTTGAAATTTGGTGCAATCCAAAATGAAGTTCTGTGAGATCCACAGTTTGTTGTATCAATTTCACTTCTAGTACTATTGGTTTCTACTTGCACTATTTGAATTATTCTTGTAGAAACACATCAAATTAGAGCTTTAAAGCAAACATAACTGTTTGGAGGATGAGTAGCCGCAACTTATAGAAAAAATTGTACACATGCCAGAACTAACTTCAGCATATTTTGGAATGATAAATTGTCAGCCAAAGGCTGGATTACACTGAAACAAGCCCAGAGATATTTTAGTAACTCATCGATATGCTATATGCCTCTGCATGTGTAATTTTGGATTTCCTAATTTTTTCTTCCACAGGATTCCATTCATGTGTTAATGCCCCAGGCTGCATGGCTAATAGGTTCACAATGGGCCATACCTATATTAAATAGATGTAAGAAACTAACAGGTGTTCACAATGAGCAATACCTATACTAAATAGATATAAGAAACTAACAGGGGTTCACAATGGGCTATACCTATATTAAATGGATGTAAGAAACTAACAAGCATATAAACCTCCAACTGTCAGGAGTTGTCATCTGGTTGCAATTTTACCTGGCATTTTCTATTATTTGCAAGACCATTTTTTATCTCCATACCCTGACTCTTGCATGAAGTTGCTATTTCATGTTGTATGTTGCTGGATTACATGTTCACTGCCTGATGTGAAACAGCATCCACTTGAAATTTAATGACTGCGTCCATGGCTGAAAGAATAACTTCATTTTGGCATAATGTTCCTAGGGATGATTTGCCCGCTTATCATTATTTTTCTTGTTTACGCATCTAGAATTTCTACCCATAATGAATGACCGGCAAGTCATTAATAAGGCTATATCTACAGCATTGTTAAATGAAATCTAGTGGCTAGTGGGTCATGTAATAGTGAACTCTGAATTATTCTGAGTCTCAGGTTTCTAGACTGGTTCTAAGCAATGATTCTACATTAAGTTTAAAGGCTGAGAAGACAGAAAATGCATGTGGGCACATTTGCATCCTACACTAGAACACACATACAAATTTATGGGCATATATTAATATATGCTCACAATGAAACACATGTATAGATGTGTGGCATGCTTATATATAACCCTATCAACTTATCAAGTGAATGATTAAATTTGTGGAACACAGAGAGGCTATTAAATCAGTTGGTACTAATCTCTAGAGTCTAGATGATCATAGACAATTGGCATACCAATATGTGTGTGTGCAACCAAAAGGATTTCTGACCAAGCAACTATGAGTAGCATACATGATGTTTTTATTGCCCATTAGACTGATAGGAAGATTTTATGGAAACATTGTCTATGTTTTGTTTACAAAGACATTTCAGATCACACTCCCTGATCCATCATCAGGGTGGAAGCAAACAATGACAGGATTGCAGAGTAATCGTAAATAAACTGCCAAGAGAAATCATATTTTCTGATATGTATTACATCGGCATTTTGGTTCATTCTGATTCATCATCAGGGTGAAGTCAAACAATGACAGTATTGAAGTAGTCACAAATAAAGTGCCAAGAGGATTTTTTAAATCCTGTCATCATTTGTCTTCACCCTGATGATGGATCATGGAGTGTGATCCAAAATATCAATGCAAACAAGATATAGTTTTTGCAGAGACTCTTCCTATCAATAATATGAGTGCCAAATTTCACAATATAAAAAAATAGGGTGTGTTATTATCATTTTTTTCGTCTGAAATGGAAGTATCATTTTAGTACCTGTGTATTCCTATTTTAGCAGCGAATAAATTAATACTACATAAGCTTTCCTTTCTTTCATTTGAAAATGGTCATAAGTATCACATACCTATTCATGGATTTAGAAATACTTTGTTCTAGATTTTTTTTTAATTATTATCAAAAACAATAGTTTGTTAGCATTGATAAAATGTTGCATATTAAGATAATAATGAAATTTTTTAGCTAGTGGAAATGCTTCTCACCTAGACAGATTGTTTGACTCTCTATCAATGGATTTGATCCTGCAAGGGGGGTTTAATGCACCGAATCTGGTGCACTGGCTAAGCTGCGATCCAAAAATATACTTTATGTTAAAATTTTACTTGCTACTGAATGATATTTTAATAAGAAAGAGAATTGTGTACAACCTCAAACGCACACTGATAGATCACCCTTTTCCGTAGTTATCTACTTTGTATCTAACTACAAACTTTTGTATAAATCTCATATTGTCATTGTCCAAACAGGTTGTGCAAAATTAGTCCTGTTAAAAAAATCTTGAATCATTCACCACTATTTACATGGATGTTTTCTTTCCTTCTCATGATTGAGGATAGCTGGCTTCATTGATTAATCTTTGCATGAATAAAATAACATACTCATTTTGATCTCCATTGTACCCATTCAAAACCTTGGGTATAGATTGAATATTCCATTCATGCCAGAAATATTGGTTGAAGAAGACCTTTGGATATCTCTGAATGTCGGATCTAGATTGCTACCAACAGTGCAGGAAGCAATGCCATCCATTTATAATCTTAGATTCTAGCTTTCGTTTTATTGTATTCTAAAAATCACTTCTTAATATTATCCATCATGACCAAGTAACGAAGCCTTTCATTTGATATCCTTTATATTTGAGCCGTAATAAGTTAAAACTGATCAAACTTGTAAAGGTATTAGAAATTGTTGAAATGATGCTGGAAATTTCAACTCAAGAACACTTTGTTTCACTAAACATATCTAAAAGGTTGTTATTGTTTGCTATTAAAAATGCGATAACTTTTATTTTGAGTCTTGACAATGAGCAGGAATATCTTTTGGATAGTTTCCTTTTTTTCATTTCCTTTTTTGTCTTAATGTCGAGAAAAATTCTAGGAAATGTTCTTCCTATACTGTCTGTCTTATCTGGATCTTGACAGGCATTCTCATGTTGGAATGCCCCTGTTTAGTGTTTTTTATGTCTGAGATTTGTTACTGCTTCTCAAAAAGTTTGCAGAATAACAGACTCACACAGAGACACAAACGGATAATATTAATATGCCTTTAATGCACAAACGCATATAAAGAAAAGGTAATTAAGCGTGTGCAGACATATGTATGTAATCTCACTTGCATGTACAAGCATTTCAAGAGACAGATTTATGTTTGTAAAGGTCCAAAGAAATTTAGCGTTTTCTATATTTAAAACATATCCTTCCAAGTGATGTTGTGTGTATGTCCATTGTTAAAAGCATTCAGAAGTGGCCAGTTGAGTAGGACCATTAGTTAGTCTTATTAGAATTGATATTTTTGCTTAACTGCACTGTATTATCGTATTTTATTTCACTATCTAATGATGTGTAAGTAAGGGCTTCTGGAAAAACTGTGCTACATAAATCAGGTTTTTCCCAGAAACTATTTCTTACAATCTATTGGACTGTGAAAACGTTATTTCATTTCCTAATGATATGTTATTAATTTATTTCTCTAATTATAATAGGTAGAGTTAGGGCTGACATGTGTTACAATAGGATTTGCAAGTTTAAATAGAAGCATAAGTTTTGACCAAGTCCTGTATATCTCACTCATCCTTGTTAGTAATTAGGAAGACACAAATTTGTATTCGCAATTCACTGTTTGCTAGCCCTGTATGATGATTAAAATATTGGACAAATAATAGGGAAAGATAGATGGAATATTCTCAGATATGTTTGTATTCCTGTACTCTTTATTGCCAATTTGTTAGATGACGAGGCTCTGTGAAATGTTAGACAATTTATAATGTATATTTGTTCTCTGTGATTTGTTTTGTAGCTGCCTTCGCTGATAGATGATGAGCCTTCAAGTGACCGATATGGCAAATACTCAGGCAGGGGTTCAAGCAATCGAGGTTATAGAGGTGGGAGACAGAGAGATGGGAGAGTCAGAAATGATAGCAGGAATTCTAATAGCTGGGGTAAGAAAAGTTATGAAGCTGATGATTGGTCTGGAGATCGGAGATCTCAACGACGCCCTGCTGATGACAGCATCTGGCCCAGAACAGTTCGAAACCCAAGCAGAGGATTCTCAAGTGGAGATGGTAACAGGTGTGCTCTTTTTCATGTTAGATTTTGTCCAGTTGTACTTTGAGTGGATGATTACATGCATCATTAGAATCCTCAAGCACCTCCTTGTACATATTTTTCTTGATCAATTTTGGAGCTGGAAACTTATAGTTATGGCTATGTTGATTCCAGGCGACTTCTTATAATGTGCAAAAATAGAATATTAATATCTATTAGATTATATTCTACTTTCGTGAGATATGTAGCAAATGTTTTCTAACTGTGAGTTTTCATAAGGTTATGTCCTTGTTTATATATTCCAGAATTATTAAAGGGTTAATAGATAAATAAAGAAGGCAATGAGTTTTTTCTATCTAGTTCGCCTTTTGTCAGTTATTTTGGCTGAACCATTTGCTGATGGATGCTGATATCTGCAACATCTGTTTTATTATTATATATTGGCATTTTCAACCTTGTCCTTTTGCAGATACTCATGCCAATTGCTTCTAGGATAGCAATTGGTTCTTATGTACTTGCTGCCATATTTATATTGATTTTGAAGTGGATGGGTTTGCAGGAGTTTTCGTGGGACCTGCTTTATTTGTGGTCAGTCTGGTCACAGAGCAGCGGATTGCCCATCCCAATAGATGCATCTAGTGGCTCTATTGTATCCTCTTCGACTTGTAAACTTTTCACCGGTTCTCTAGATGCTTATGCTTCAAGCATTGCTATATTAGGTTTTCACTGGAGCTGTCGATGATTTTAATGTAACGTTAACAGGTTTTGACAAAACCTGTATTTTGCTCTACTGAAAGCAATATGGGTGATAGTATACCATCATGGTATGATTTGAAGGAAGTAATGATGGGCCATTATGTTAGAAAAGGCCTCAAATTATAGTGCAAACTGAGAGTACTGGTCAAGAACTAGCTAGAAGAAGAATGTGGAATGAGAACCAACAGCTAATTTCAATATAAGGATGAATTCAGAGTCAACAATATTTTGTCAGCAGGATTTGTCGACTATGGTATTAATTATATTTCCAATAGTGGAGTTATACAATTGCTAACATTCAATCTCATTTTTAAAATTTTAGAAGTTACTGATTTTTTTTTAATTTAGATTTTGAAGCAGAAAGCTTTTTTCCTAGTTGGCTTGAAAGTCCACCTGTCTTGAGAGATGAGTTGGAAGTCAATCTGTCTTCAGGTTGTCACAATTAACTTGGGACACATTCATTCTGATAAATTACTGTGGCCAATCATATCAATATATTTTTAATCCGCCATTCTTTGTTGCATGTTTTTTGGTGATGACAAAATTTGAAAATTGTCAAAGTTCTGACAATTGCGCAGTCATTTTCATTGACTTCTATTTGCATGAATTACATACCATATTGGCTTGTCTAAACTAAGAATACTTCAACAGTAAGGATGCTCATATTCTGATCATCCAGTAAACTGTACATAATGATTTGAAGTGCATTACATCTCAAGATGGAACGTATAGGACATTCTGAAAAGAGTAGTAGTAATAAAGGATGTTAGAAAATGAATATTAAGGAGTTTTCAAGGACCTAGAGTGACATTGAATCTCAGCTTTTCACATTCGAGTGACAGTTTACTGTACAGTTAATGTATCTACATTGGCTGGTGGCTGAAATTGTGTAGTTCCTCCGCCTTTCTACATGTTAAGGAAGATGTAACTCTTACCATTTGACAAACAAACTGTAGGCTGAAATCGCGTAATTCCTCCGCCTTTCAACATGTTAAGGAAGATGTAACTCTTACCTTTTGACGAACATACTTCTAAAACCTTCTAAAAGTAACCTGGGTAAAGCCAATTGACCTTCCTAATTCATATTTTTCTGTATACCTCTTTTTTAATAAATGTTTTTTTTTTTCTTGTAATACCAGTTTCATCTTTTTTAAGCATTTGTACCCTTGTGAAAAGCTCTATTGCTTGCTTCTTGTGTCCTTCAAGGCTACTTTAAGTGATGCAAATACAAGACCATTATTTCAGAAAAAATCCGAAAGTTACCCCACTTGTCTATCTTACGATTAATGCTGAACTCTCATAAATGAATGAATGAGATTTTAATGACGTCCACGAGACCAAACAGTCTAACGGACCAAGGGCCAGAAAGCTAAGAGATTTCCATATTCTTTTCAATGTCGGATCTTTTGTTATGAATTTTGACCAGAAAATTAGCCGTCTTGCTGATCCTTTCTTCCTCAAATAACTCATGCAAGTTGTCAGCCTTTAAGTTGCCCTCATACTGAGTACGGATATCCTCATAAGCCGTGCATTCCATGATAAAGTGCCATTCAGTCTCCACCACCCCTTTTCTACAAAATATGCAAATTCTATCCTCCCAAACCTCCTTAGGCACCGTCCACCTTCCGGTTTCACATCTAAGATGATGTGATCCGATCCTCAACTGAGCTATTAACATCCTTGCTTTACCTTTAATAGTAGCTCCCAAATAGGTTTTCTCATCGTAATCCCAAGTTGGGTTGAACTCTTTAACATAGTGAGTTTTCTTTCGCCCAATCGGCTTCGTCCACATGGCAGTCTTGAATTTTTCTGCGACATACTTTTTTATTTCCACATTGGTGTTGGGGCACTGATGCAAACTAATGCTCCATTTGCTTAGCCATTTGTTATTTTGCTTCATCCACGTTTTCTTCTTACGGTCTAAAGCCTCCTCCACAACTATTTTGGGCCAGCGGTGGTTATCCATGTTTTCAACCTTCTTTAGGTACTTTAGTAATCGAGTAATAGCTGATGCCTCCAAAGGCAAGGTTCCCGATTCAGCCAAGAGAATGTCATAAGGGACTGTAGTTTTGACCTTGAGGTTGCACGTGATTAGATGCTTTTGGATTCTTTCAAGTTGTCTCCATCTATGATTTGACATGCTACTTCCCCACACCTCATAGCCATAAAGAACCACCGGTGTAACCAGCAAACCAAAGAGGGTTTTTTTGATTTTCCAATCCCAAAGCTCAGCCTTCCGACATCTGTTTTGAAGTAAGAAAGAAGCCTTCCAACCCCCTTGTATCCTTTTAGTTATGCTAGTCTCCCAATTGAGCTTATAGTGAAAATCAATCCCAAGGTACTTGTATTCTTTCACTATTTTCAAAGGATTACCTTCAAAGAGAAAGATATCTTGATTCAGTTTCTTCCTTAGGGAAAAAATCATAACTTTGGTCTTCAAAGTGTTCACTTGCATCCCAACATCCTAACAAAAGAGATCCAGGGCTTTCAAAAGTTCTTTCAAACCATGAGCAGTTTTAGAGATTAGAATATGATCATCAGCATACAAAAGCAGCTTCACCACATAACCAGCTAAATGGACACCTCCTCCGTCAGTATTGCTCACCCAATCTTCAAGTTTGTCGATGTATAACCCAAAGAGAGTGGGTGATAGAGGACAGCCTTGTTTGACCCCTATGTCGCTGTCAAAACATTCAGACATTCCCTCACTTGTTTTGATTTTTGCCCGGACCTGTTCATAAAGTCTATGCACCGCAGCTCTATACTCATTTGGTATACTTAATTCAGCCATTCTATTCCACAATTTGCCTCTAAGCATTGTATCAAAGGCTTTTTTAAAGTCAACAAAGCAGCAAAAAGCTTCCCCGCCTTGAGTGTCCCATGTTTTTTCAATCAAGTGTCTAAGAGTGACACAATGGTCAATGGTAGAGTGTTTGCCCAGCTGCTGATTCTACATTCTATCAAGCTCCCAAAAAGTTTGCCAAGAATAGGGTTGACCATAATAGTGCGGTAGTTAGATGGGTTATTGATTTCACCACTTTTATAGAGAGGAATGACCACACTAGTAGTCCACTCTGTCGACGCGGGTGACATCATTGAACATTCTTTTGATGTGGGGAGCATATATAAATATATAATTTTTGAATTATTTTATATATAATATTTTTTATTATTATTTTAAAATTTTAAAAAATATTTGTTATTTAATAAATGATCTTTATATTTATGTATTTTTAATTGGAAATAATTTATATAATCAAAATTTAAATTTTGTTTTTCTTTTTTAAAATAAGTTTTCTAAAATAGAAAATAAAATATTGATGGTTTTTTAATCAATTATTGATTAGTTCTAACTATTCTTAAATGTTGTTTAATTTAATTATATTTTTTATTTTCTAAATATTATAAAGAGTGATAGATATAACTTTTTACTCACTATTTTTCAATAAATATGACACTCAATTCTTATGGAAAGACAACTTAATTATATGCTTTTAAAATGCTATTTTGAAGTGATATTATACAATTTTGTAGGAACAATGAAAAATATACTAATAATTCTTTATATTTATTTAAGTTAATTAAATATTAATTAATTTAGATAATAGAGTTGGGATTGTTAGCTAAAATAAATATTAGACTCTACAATCAATTTTTGTTTGGATAACTTGAATGGAAAATTGATTTTTGTATATGTAGTCCTAAACTTGTGTGCAAACCTAATTTAAGATTCATGTATCTAATCTAGAGGAATATACACTAGATTGGAATTTATTTTTTCTCAACATTTACTATCTAAATGTCCATAAGAATCGGTGGTGTTTATAAAACTTTTGAGTTTTTTTAATTATAAGGGTTAATTTCTCCTCATTCAAATCTCCAATGGACCATATTTCATCTATAAGTGAAAGGATAAAGGACAATAGGAAAAATATTCATTATTCCTCAAATGATGTGCTTTAATGTAAATGTTCCTAGATTATTTTCATCTTCCAAAATGTAAGACATGATATGTGCACAATAAATATGCCCTAAGTTAGCTCACAATAAGTAGCATAAAGGTTGACAAAAACCTAAAACTTTTTTTCTTTTAAAGATTAGATTTGTAACCACATAAGTGGCCTAGGGTGATTCTATATTTGTTTATTTAATCCAAGGTGATGAACAATAATTTTAAAGATTGTCACGAAGTTTTGGGATCAATTATGGAAGGGAATGAGATATGAGATATTGTGAACTAATTTTGCAAATAAATATACTAATTACAAGCTAATAACTACATTTACAACACTCTAATCAAAATAGACCTAAAACATAAAGTAAAAAGATGTGATAATGAAATTATCAACATGTTACAATATAATATTAAGACAAAAATATTACTTACTAAATAATAAATTTAGAGGTTAGATATTCAATACTATTAAAGATATATAGAGAGAAAAATATTCTTTATAGAAAAATATTTTTTAAAATATCATAAAAATTCTTAAATATCACCGTAATGATTAATGAATTTTGACTATAAATCATTGTTTGACTTACCTAAAATATCATCATTATGACTCATAATGCAATCTAAATAGTCCAGTCATAAAATATAATTTTTAACTTTAATGAGCTATTGTATTGCACTTTTGAAAATAAATTGTATTAATTAAATCAAAGTGCACCACCAAAAATTCCTCTCTTACTTATAAGAATTATTCTTTAAGGTATTATATAAATTCTTAGATTAGATGTGTGAATCTTAAATTGGGTTTGCACACAAATTTAGGACCACATACACAAAAATCATTTTTTTCATTCAAGTAATTGATTGTAGAGTCTAATATCTTTGTTTGTACCATATTTAATTTATTTTAAGATTTATATTTGATTTAATATTTATTTTAGCTAACAATCCAATCTCTATTATCTAAATTAATTAATACTTAATTAAAATATTTATTAAATTAACTAAAATAAATATAAAGAATTATTGGTATATTTTTTCATTGTTCCTAACAAATGGTATAATATCACTTCAAAATAATATTTTAAAAGTATATAATTAATTTGTCTTTCCATAAGAATTCAGTATCATATTTATTGAAAAATAGTGAGTAAAAAATTATTATTAAAAAAATTATATCTATCACTATTTATAATATTTAAAAAAAAAATAATATATATATATATATATATATATATAATTAAATTAAATAATATTTAAGAATACTTAGAACTAATCAATAATTGATTAAAAAATCCACAATAATTTATTTTGTATTTCATAAAACTTATTTTAAAAAAGAAACACAAAATTTAAATTTCGATTAAAGTAAATTATTTAGAATTCAAAAATACATAAATATAAAGATCATTTTTTAGATAAAAAATATTTTTTTAAATTTAAAAATAATAATAATAAATATTATATATAAAATAATATTCAAAATATTCAAAAATTATTGATATATATATTGCTTCTACATTTTACATTTTTATTTTCTATTTTGTAAAACTTATTTTAAAAAAATTAACTTCTTATGAAAAAAATAATATAAAATACACTTCTTAAATAACAAATATTTTTTAAAATTTAAAAATTATAAAAAAATATTAAAATAATTAGATATAAAATAATATGAAAACAATAAAAAAAAATTAAAATTACAATTCATTAATTATATAAACTAACAATATGACACTTCTTTTAATATGCTCGAATCAAATGATAATTCAATTTTCCTAAAAAAAATATGTTCAAGGCTATGAAAATAATTCATCAAGGATGAAAACCGTATATAAAATCCTTAAAATATGCTCATTCGTAAATAAAATTCTTTTAAACAAGGCGTGAAAGAACCGAAACCGCGAATGGGAAAACGAAAAAACATAAACGTTACGGTACTGAAAAAGTGCGAGTTAAGAGGGGCCCACATGGCTGCCACCTAAGCGCTATCAGCGCTTAGTGTGTGACGTTTAAGCTGGGCCATACTTAACCCTTTGATTATTGCAACATTCCTTTTACGGTACTGAAAAAGTGCGAGTTAAGAGGGGCCCACATGGCTGCCACCTAAGCGCTATCAGCGCTTAGTGTGTGATGTTTAAGCTGGGCCATACTTAACCCTTTGATTATTGCAACATTCCTTCATGCGAGCGCATTTTCCATTAATAGTCTTTGCATGTTTAATAAACCATAGGTATATTGTATGATATCAACGTGATATAAATAAAATAACAGTAGTAGCAAAGAGATTTGGGAAGAGAGTTACGATTCATTGTGCTAGTCGTTAATAATAATTCACAGAAACAGTAGTAGCTAATAAATTTGAGAAGAGAGTTATAATACATTATGCAAGTATTATCTAGACTATAGGGAAAGGGGCCAATAGTTTAGCATGGACCACTACTCGAGTTTAGTTGCACCCATTGTCCCTATCTTTAAATACTAGTAATCGCACCTTCGTGTGCAATGGGTACGTCGAAGATTTGATGGAGATCTTGGTATTTTATTTGAAAGATAGAAATTGGAAAATGTGAAGTGTCAATTTTTTTTATATGGAATTACAAGTCAGTTTATAAATTCAGCAGAGTGTATTTTTGAAAAGTACAAGAACAAGTATAGTGGCACAAAACTGTGAGGAAATATTTAGTGTAGAATGCATAAGCTTTGTATAAAAGAATGTGTTAACATATGAAGATGATTCATTCTCTACTATTCATTCTTTGAAAATAGCTCTAGCAACCATTGCATTTACAGTTTCAGCAGCACTTGCCATACATTCAATAGTAAATAATATTTTCTTTTTGTCACGCCAATCCCTTGCATTTTGACATTTGGTCTTCTAAAAAGTACAAGCAGCAGTATAATGGCAAAAAACTGAAGAAATATTTACTGTATAATGCATAAGCTCTCTAAAGAAGAATGTATTAAGTTTAATAGATGAAGATGTTCCAATCTCTATTGTTCACTATGAGAAAATAGCTATGACAACCATTGCATTTACAGCTTCAGCTGCAGCTGCTATACATTAAATAGTAAATTATGTTGTCAGGAAAAGTGACAAAAATAGTCTTAAGAACAAGGAAAAGAGAAATAACCAAAAATTTAAACTGTCAAATGAACATAAAATTATTATAATAGTATTATATATTGAAATAGCCATAGATAAAACCACAGAACCAATGGCTTCATTTGCCAATGAAAAGAGAATAAGATTAAAGAACTTCCCAATTTATCATATATATAATACTTATTAAGATATAGAAGAGCTATCTTTCTTGATGACCATATCATAAAATCTTCAGCTAAAATACACCATCCCTTTACACTTATGTGAAGAAAAATCTCCCATGTAAAAGCCCATTTGAAGTTTGGCCTTGCGAGAAGCTTTTGCAGCTCATTCATTTTGAAATATTTGTCTTTGTCTGAAATCTATTTTGTTGCTTTGACGAGCTATAATGGTGTACCTTTACACTATTTCAGATATGGAATTATGGTGTGAGAGTTTCTGATTTCTTTTCTTTTCAAATGCTACAATTTGTGGTGATTTCCCTTGCTTGAAAAAAAGAACTTTGGACCTTTTGCTTGCGTATTATGATCTGAGAGTTTTATATGTAGTAATATAACTAATATTTGTAATATCAATGTAATTATCAGAATCTCTATTTTTATTTAATCAAAATATATGATAAATTGGATCAAAATGCACGAGCTTTAGCCTATAACAAACATATGAAATTCCACCAATTAATCTACTAATCTGAGTATCATTAGCTGAATTTCCACATAAAAGCATGGGTTAGTATTTGCCTACTTCTAAGCAAAAAAACTTCTTCCACCATTGTACACGAATGAACAAATTAGCTGGATACCTATATAGATTAGTATTTTACTGAGCACAAAATCAAATTTTTTCAAAAAATCAGATTTATCACAAATAGGGTCTAAATTCAACAAGGTGGGCTCATTTTTTCAAAGCATCGAACTAAGTGATTATAATAACTAACGTGCAGAATACTCATTTCAAGACCCCCTTCAATGAAAAAAACCATATAGATGAAAATTTACTACTACAAACTGGAGGATTTACTCTTACAGTCATTACTACAAACAACATGATTAAAAGCCACTAAATTTAACAAGGTGGGCCATCTTGGCCATCTTCACTGTGAATGTCACACTTTGGCTTTGTACTGACATATAATGGAAACTAGCTGGCTTTTCTTGTACCCAACAGATTTTGTGTTGGCAACATCACTTAGACATATAATTTAAGTCTACTATTTGTAATTATAGTTAACCATTAGGGGTCTTGTAGCATTACTAGTCTAATCAAAGGTATTTGTGCAATCATAGTTCAAAGGAATGGGGACATTCCAGAAGCTTAGCCTATTGATCACGTAGATTGATTTTTTATTTTTTATTTAATTTATTGCTTATGTGGTTAGGACCGTATGGTTTGGACATCATGGGTGGGGTCAATATTACTCCTTTTTAGGGTGTTTTAAACCATAGCAACCTTCAAATGAAATACTATGATGGCATGCAATTCTAGTTGGCTCTTAAGTAATGTAGATGCCAAGAAACTATGGTAATTTACACTAAATAATACCAATGTGACCACCACTATCTGCTCATGAATACAAGAATCCTGGAGAGAGAATTGGTGGGAAGGAACATTAGGGAGAAATTCATTGAAATCCGTTGCAACAATAATAGCGACAACAGTGATAAAAAATTTCACCCCAACTCAAATCCCTCCACTACAAAATCATTGGCTATTAATATAGCATAGATGTGAGGTTGTAGTGTAATGATTATGAGGTAAATTAAAACTCAACCCATGTTTACAATCTCAAGAATATAGTCCAAGCTCAACCTGCACTGCAATCAAGGGTGCCTATAACCTTACAATTAATTTACTAATTAAAAATAATCATATTTCTTATTTATAGGTGAATTGTGAACTGCTACACTCAGAATGAAGGGCTCAGGGAGCAACCAAAATGATGCCTAATCAGCCAGGGAAAAATCTCTTACTGGATATGCAAAGCTGAAATTAATGAGTTTTTTATCAATTTGTTTAAGAGTTGGATTGGTACCTCTTGCATTAGGTGTTATCTCTGTGGTCACCCAGATCCCCTGGCTTCTGGTAAGCAGGGTATAACCTCTGCTGAGAACTTCTCCATCGTTGAGTTTTAGACTTGGGCAGGTTATTAGTTAGTGATTTATTCTTGAGCCTTATCATTTAAATTTTTTAATCAAGCAAGCAACTACAAACTATGATGAGCTTATAAGGTTTTGTGCTACAAGAAACATCCTTGAATAGATGGCTTATATGAAATAATATTCATCCAAAAGTAGTTCCAAGATAATCTATACTTAGTTTCAGAAAAAGAAAAAGGAAAAGCATCCTAATAAAATTGGAGCCATACAAAACAACTCAAACTCAGAAACCAATCTCTAGTTTGACTCCATTTGATATACAGTCGGCAAAATAAACCCCATAATATAGCTACTTGCCATGTCGGGAAAATAAACCCCATAATATAGCTACTTGCCATGTTTGTTTACAAACAACTAAACTTCAACAGGCACAAGCATCTCTAATTGTACTCCAATTGGAAAAAAACCCATCTCTCCTGAAAAAAATCACAAAGCCCTAAAAAATAATACCCAAAAGCTTTATAAGAAAGCATGAGATCAATAAATTTGCAAACCGTAGATTTATATACTATTGTGCATTAAGGTTTGAAGTTGTGTAGAAATGGTAGATGCTACAAACGGGGGCTCAAAACCCTCTAAATTTTTTGGCAACGAGAAACAAACATAGAAAGCTTCAGTAAAAGAGTGCAACCGGATTACCTGAAGATTCTGCACAATTCATGTGATTATATCAACGGTGTCGACGAGAAAAATATGCAGAGTTTGCAGGAAGCCTAGACCAACGAATCACAACCTGCGCAGACATAATCAAGGAAATATTATATAATCAAAAAAAGTTTAAGATAAATGAATATAACAAAGATCTCTTTTGAATATTAATCTCTGTCAAACACAACAAAACTTCGTTTCCGTTTGATGGCAACCAGGATGGAATAATTCATGGCATAAACAGTCATGATGGAAGATTTCCTTTATTTTTCTTTTCTGTTCTTCTAGTAGTTTACTTGGGAAGAAAACCTCATATGTCACAAACAAGCCCCTCTTTTTTGTACTCATATGTAGAGGCATGCCTTCTCCTTGAAAGTGAATGTCTGCGGTTCCACTTGAAACCATTGCTCCACCACCGCCCAGTCACGTAGTGTTTTCCCCAGCAGATTGCTGCCCTGCCCCTCGTACTTCTTCGCCAGGTATTTTGTGATGGCTCTCGACTCTACCCCAAACAAATAAAACCCTCAAACTGCAGAAACATTAATTGTGATTGTTGTGAATGAGAACGAGATTTTTGAACTGAACTGGAACAGGGTTTATCTTCACGCAAGTGGAGAAGTGAAAGGTCAATACCAGCGCAAAAGAGTTTGGAGAAAAAATGGCGAAAAATGATGAACGGTTGAGATTCGTCTTGCATGCACGTCTGTGCCAATCTACAGCTCGTTTAGAAAAAATAGGGTTGGAAAAGCTCACCGTGGGGACGCCTTCGGCATAACAAGGCAGATATTTTTGACCGACTCAAAGTGACAAAAAGTAATGAAAGGTCAAGATCTATCGTAGATGGTCTTGCATCCTTCTTTCAACCGTCGATAGAGAAAATTGATTGGCAAACTTCATTGAGGGAACGCCTTAACGTAATTAAAAAGAAAAAAATATATAATAAAAAACATGATCTTTAAAAACTGATTATACAGGTCCCTATCTTTAAATACTAAAAAGAAAAAAATATATAATAAAAAACACGATCTTTAAAAACTGATTATACAGGTACCTTGTATATACATGTAAATCTTTGCCATCGGTAGTGTATTTAATATATTCTTTTCAATCAAACTCACATAACTATTGAGGCCAACCTATTAAGCACTAAGCCCCTGGGTTGTAGACTGATTGGTAAGTCGTTGAAAGACACGAATATTGGTTGTGTTCTCAAACTCTTGTAATACCGCTCGGACTGGGGCTAGCCTGTGGCCTGGGACTTTTAGTGGTGTTTAGCTTGATAGCGTTCGTCAAATAGTAAATTCTATATAATCGATTCTCAGTTACCCAAAAAACGACATATTAAGCACTAAGACATTAATGCTTACTGATCGTCAATTTTACTCCTGAGTAGTCATCAAATACAAATATAATCTAGAGAATAGAAAGTAATCATTGATCATTAATATTCAGATATCAAATATGTACGCGCTGCTTAAGCTTCGCATGTTTTCAAAACAATTGCAAAACTATATTATAGAGCCAACAATTAGGAGTAAAAAGGTGTTGGAAATAAACTCAAAGCGCTTGCTCATGTATAAGATAGTTACGTCTCGTTAAAATCTCAATGGATGATCCGTTGAAGTATCTCATTTCTGGAATTTGCCCAGATGGTCCTTAAAATCTCACTGACACGATTAGTTCGGATGATCAGGTCGATAAGAGGTTCTACCCAGTTTAATTACCCATTTCAATAAAGCAAACTTGAGTCTTATCAAGTTATTATAACATCTCGGATATGGTTGTAATGATCCCACTTGTACCAGTTGTGAAGGGCAAGCCCATACCTTGTAATGATTGTTTTTAACTTGCTGATTATTGCGCCACAATATGGATTGAAGGAGTTTGAGATTCCATTTTTGAGTCACCTTGGAGGCAAATTGGGGAGGTTTAGATGTATTGCGTTGCAGATCAATGGTGGTGTGAAGGAGCATGAGATTCCATTTGTGAGTCATCTAGGAAGTAATTTGGGGAGGATTAGAAGTATTACCTTGTAGATCAAGGTTGGTCACCATTGGATCGAGAATTTTTGAGTGTTTAAACTTCAAATTGAAAATAAAATAAAAATCATGCCCGTGTGCCTATCAAATAGATTTTGACGGCACTTGCTATTTGGACTAGCAAACATGGAGGTCAAAGAAAACTAAATTAATGGAGAAATTAGAAGATGCCAAGTCATGTACACAAGTGGTAAAAAGCCAATAAAGATACAAAGAAAGCTCATAAATAAAAAAATAGGGAAGGAGAGAAAATACTAGCAAGCTAGTAAGAGGCTTCTTATGACACATCCTTCAAGCAAACATGATTGGAAGAATAACAAGGGGAGAAAGGAATTTGAAATATAAGAGCAACCTTGAGAAATGTAGAAGATAAGGATAAAATACTAAAAAGCAAAAGGTTCCTTAAATGCACACAATTTTATATAGACAAAGATTTAACTTTTAACACAAAAAAGAGAGGAGGAATGGGATAAAGTTATAGTATCAAGAAATGTGAGAAAAGGGGTGTTATTTAGGGGGAAAGATCAAATTAATGGTACCACAACTCATAATTAATGGAAAGATACCCTACAACTCATAATATATGGGAAGATGCCCCATGTTCATTTTACAATGGCAAGTTTGAATTGTAGAGGCTACCCTTGGAGGAGGGGTCCTGGTTTAGGGCCCATAGTAGCAGAAAATGACATCATTGTTCTTATTGAAACACATGAGCATGATGATTGTAAGGTGCCATAATTTGAAGGTTATAAAAAGGTCTCAATTTGGAATGAGTTAACAAAAAGTGGCAAGGGATATGGGGAGTGGTGGTATTGATAAGAGAAACATGGAAAGGAATCATAAAAGTAGAACAAAAGGACTCAAACAACTAATACATATGGATGAGGATGACATATAAGGAGTCAAGTATTTATCTTATAACATGTTACTTTGCCTTGTATGGCACTAAAACGTACAAGAAAAATAAAATAGAAATGGAAGATCCATACAAAGCATTAAAAAGGGACTTAACAAAGTATTGTGCCATAGGCAAAGTCATTTAATGTAAGAACAACAAATAACTAAGTACCATGTCTTAGAAGGGAAGATGGCTTGAATATTAATCCCCTATGGTTAGAGAAAGGAGGGAATCAAAAGTAGGAAAGGTCTCTTAGGATTAAAAGAAGGTATTTCATAATTTAGAGTCAAATTGTTAGAAATATGCAACCTTCATGATTTGATCATATGTAATAGCATAAGGACATGGTTGAGCTTTGGGAACATTTAATGCCAAACCTACAATGGTTAAAATATAGTGAACTATGTTATTTTTTAGTAGCATGTTATAATAGGGATAATGGAGGTTAAAATGGGATGGTGCCCTATAAAAATGAAATCTCATCATAAAACTATATTCATAAAGATCGGTATGCCAAAAGGTGATTGACAAAGGGCTATTCTTTGGTTTAGTAAATTTATGAATTCCCAAGGAAAAATCTTTGACCAATGAGAATTGAGGCACTTTTAAAATAAATTATGAAAAATAACTATAGGAAATAAAAGATGCTAGCCATGCAAAAGCAAAAGAACAATAAACAACGATAACCTAATGACAATAATTCATACAACTCTCATGTCATGCAAAAGAACTAGAGCTAAAAGAAGTATAAAAAATTGTTTCCAACAAAAAAGTGGTTTGATGAAGAGTGCAAGGCAACAAAAATAATGTTTAAAATCTTGAGAAGGGAAAAATTGAGCCAAGAAGTGTGTAAAACATGTGATCTAAAAAAAGAGAGTACATGATAGTAAGGAGAAGGGAGTTAGTTTCTCTAAGAATAATCATAGAGTTTTTGGAGGGAATTGCAACAAGCTAGAGCAAAGGATGAGAATAGTATCACAAATGACCAATGGCTAGATTATACAAATGCTATAAAGGAAGGGATAAAAAAAAATTTGGTGGGAAAAGCTTGGGGCGTAGATGGGTTACATGTCAAATTCTTAAAATGGGCCATAGAAGCTCTTGCACTACATATCAAAAGAATATTTAACGAGGTCTTTAAAGAAAGTTTCTTGACAAATTGGACAACTGGTGTTATCATTCCTCTTCTCAAGTGGAGATGCCAACAATTTGATATACTTATGTATTATAAAAATTAGTCCCCTTTTTGGAACTCTTTGGAAGTATGGTGGAGCATAGGATTAGCCTTTGGGCAAAGGGTAAGAAGGAGAAAGAACAAGCGATTTTTAGGCCAAGACACTCTATAATTGACCAGTACACCACTCTTAGATATCTGATTGAAAAGGTTTGGGAAAAACATCAAGAGGTTTTTTGTTGTTTTGTTAAATTCAAAAAGACATTTGACACAATGCCTAGAATCAAACTTTGGGGTAGAATGGAAGAGTTGGGAATGTTAGAAAAATATAGGGTAGCAATCCATAGGCTTTATGATTAGGTTCAAGCCATAATCAAAACAAAGGATGATCTATCAAAATGTTTTGGCAACAACATCAAAGTCAAACAAGGGTGGATGTTATCCCCTACTTTGTTTGGGCTATGCATAAACAAGTGGATAGACAAGTCAAGGGGTGGGGGTGTTCACCTAGCCACATTTGTGATAAAGTTGATGCTATATGTAGATGAACTCATCTTAATGGCAAAAATAACACATTGTTTGCAAGAACACCTAAGAACCCTATACATATTTTGTTAAGAGGCGGGAATGCAAGTGAACATTGGCAAAACAAAGGTCATGATCTTTACCTTGAGAAGAAAAAAAGAAGCAAACTTTTATTTTGAAGGAAGCCCTTTGTAAGTGGTAAATGAATACAAATATTTGAGCCTTGATTTTCACAACAACCTTAGTTGGGAGGCTTGTAACACAACAAGGATATGAAGGGGGTGGAAAGATTTATAAATGCTTCAAAATTGATGCAATCAATTGAGCTATGGAATTGGAAAACAAAGAAGACATTATTTGGGCTGCTTGTTACACCAATGGTGTTGTATGGTTTTGAAGTTTGAGGTAGTAGTATGTCAATCTTAAAAGGAGACAAATCAAAAGGTTACAAAGATATTTAATCACAAGTAGTTTCAAAATAAAAACCATGGTCCTATATGAGACCACCTTAACCGAGGATGGAGCCTTTCCAATTGAAGCAACAATGATGTTTCAACTATTAGGATATTTGAAGAGAATAAAGAATATGGAAGGACTTTATTGTTCCAACCAGTAGTAGAGGAAAAGTTAAGTGGAAGAAATAATACATGGATGAAGTAAAATACCAAGTTGATGAATAAATAGGGAATTAACATGCAAGAGTGCCCAAACACAAACATGGAATTCAAAAGTATGTGAGGGGGAAAGTTTAAGTAGTCATGTGGATAAAACAACTCATATGAAAAAGATAATATTCTATCAAGCAATTCAATCCCACACATAGCCATGAGAAAAACACACTATATAGGGGTGTATGTAAAATAGAAAGCTAAAATGCTAATAGCCCAACTAAGAACTAGCTCATGCCATCTTAGGTGTGAAACATGAAGGTGTAGAACACCTAAAGAGGAATGGGTTGACAAGGTTTGTTGTCCCTACACATTAGGATCAATGAAAACATAATATTATTGCATCATGGAGTGTATGACATAGGAGGACATACAAATTAATTATGCTAATACTCTAAAAGTAGAATCTTTAACATCTTTGTTCAAGGAGGAACAAATGTTAAAGACAATTGGTTACTTGATCAAAATCCATTGTAGAAAAACCATGATCAATAAGGAAATAGGGGATAATAAAAAATAGGAGTTGTGGGTTGTCGGTTGGTACTTTTGTTGGTTATTGTGTAGTTCAACTCTCATGTGCCATAAACTGCCTAGTCTCATGGATGCCATTTGAAACTTGTGTTTCATTTCATTGCCCATAACTAGGAGGGTCCACCACACTTATGATTCTTTTGTCTTTCTTTGTTATTTGTTGGATCCATCTAGATTGATGAACATAGAAAGTTACTCTTATCATGTAATTATATAATGCCCTTGGGACCTCCGCATTAGTGCTTTTTCATTTCTTTCTTAACCTTTCTTTCATTTTAGAGTATTTATTTTATATTAATGGTTGGGTTCCACGATCATATAAATGGTTCATGAGACTCATTGTCAAGCAAGTTGCAAAGCAAGCTTTTTCAAGAATTTCCACTCACACATAAGAGTGATCAACTCTTGAGTTTGATTTTTCTTTCCCAATACCTCATTCTTTGAGTTGTGTTCTTAGTTACATTAACTTTAGTTACATAGTCTTTGGATATTGTCAAAAATATTTGGATTGAGATTGTTGAAATCATTATCAATTTGATAACCCTTAACCTCATCAATTTGATCTTACAATTGCAAGTTTGTCCCTAGCCTCCTTAGGTGATTTAAACTTATCAATGTGAAAGAAGGTCAAGAGAAACAAATGTATGTAGATATTTAAATGCCATAGTGTTTTTAATGAACTATTTCATCTTTCCTTTACCATATGTTGGTTCAAGAACAGATCTATTGATGTAGTGAGTATATCCTTCACTTATTCAAGCATTGCATGCATGCAATTTTCAAGTTGCATAGTTATGTGGAGTTAAATGAGGGAACTTAGGATAATCTATGGCCAAAATTATAAGAGCACAAGTGAGAATTCAAAGAGGAAATGAACAAGACCACACAACATAACAACTCCAAATTACTCAATGAAAGAATCCCCCAATAAAATATGATTTGGCACTTTATACTTAGTGTAGTTACAATTGCTACTTATTGAAAAATGTAAAGTGGTTTTTGATTTCAATGCTTTACAATTGTCAAAATAAAGTTATTATGATTAAAATAGTTTTTTTTAATACAATGAATACAAATAAATAACACCATTATGAAGTACATAAAAAATATTCACTTTAAAAAAAATGCACTTGAAAAGGATCTTGTAGGGGCTCGAATGGAGTATAAAAGTTCTCAAAATGATTTTTTTTCAACAAAACCTATGAAAATTACAAATTATGGAAAATTCATGCATCAAGATTTAAAACCATATACACCACCTATCATGCACCCTCGATCATAGCTTTAATAAATTAAACCAAGTGATAAAATAAATATATTAGCAAAGAACCAACCAAGGCTTTAATAGCAACTCAATATTAGAAGCCGACGAAGGCTTTAATGTTAGTAAAAAGGGATCAATGAATATTAATCAGAGGGGCATGACATGGTTGACCACTCCAAAGAAAACACAATAATTAAAGTTTACAAACAACGCTTCATTGGGTTGTGACTCTTTGCAAGGAAATGCTTTGATGAAGAGGTGTGATCCCTATGATGGGAAGAGATAAAAGAGAAATCATTTTCGTTTGAGGAAGGCATCAAGGGGAGCAAATTGGATAAAAGGGAAATAAGGATTTAGAATTATAAGAAATCTATTGGAATAAATATTATTCTTAGAAAGAATACTATTGGAAGTAAGTTTTAAATATAATTAGGAACAACTATATATATAATATGAATAATAATAGATTAGTATGATAGTCCATTTTGAATTTAGGAGAAGTGGATTGCAAATAGGAAGGACAACAATCCTTTCGGGTTCACGAGAGATGAAGGGCAATCAACCTTCATGCTCTTATCAAGTACACCCAAATATGGAATGGGTGACCAACCTTCCATACTCTTGGGTTTGTGGGTGTAATGGACCGGAAATCCTTCCATGCTTTCAGGCTTGATCAAGGACGATGACCAACCTCCAAGGTGAACTGAGGGATGGAAAGGCGACCCACCCTCCATGCTCTCACAATACAAGGGCGACCAACCTTGAGATTGTGGTTTGCAAATGTTTCAAATGACTTCCTAATGAGATTATTATAGGAATATACTTTGGAATGGCTATTGCTTTAATTGGATTTCAATATGAATAATGTTTATATGATATCATTATACCTATCGTAGACACTAAAAATTTTCCTACCCTGCAAATGAAATTTTTACATTAATTCTCGTCTTATCCCTATTTTTTATTTAATTATTAGCAATTTCATATTCTGCTATTAATTAATAATTTGATATTATTTAATTAATTCACCTTAATATTATTCTCCTTAATTAATTAAATATTTATTTAATTATGTCACTAATTATCTTTATTCCTCTAAATTAATTAAATAAATTATTAATATCTATTTAATTATCCATTATCCTTTTTAAATTAAATAATTATTTAATTATCTATTATCCCTTTTTTAAAATTAAATAATTATTTTTAATTATTTAATTAATCTATATTTCCTCAACATTATCTACTCTCCATAAATAAATAAAATTATTTATTTTATTTATTTAGTCTATTTGCACACGCATTAATAATAATTATTCTCATGCATTTCTAACTCACCTTTTGATTGAGACTTACCCTCAGTCCACTAACTAATCAATTTCAGTCCATTCATGCAATCAGTTCACTAATACTTAGTTTGAGTTGACAATTCAATCAATTCCCTTAACTAAATCATGCAAACAATTGACTGGTCCATGCACTTAGTTCACTGAATCATGTAGTCAGTTAACTGATCAATCAATTCTTCTCATCAATTCTCCACCATCGATGTTTTTAGTTTTTCCTCAAATCCTCACTGTTCATCCAATTTGCAATTTCTATAAAATCAAGTCTTCAACCTCATTTGAAGCCAACCACAATTTTTGATATTTTGCTATCATATATTCATTTGAGCTTATTGCAATTGTGCACATAAATTTTTGAGAGCAACATAGCTTAAAAAGAAAAATTGAGAAGAGAAATGAAGGCGATTCGATGTTTCATTTGAGAAAAGGTATATCATTTGATTAATCTTTCACATTTCTTGCATTTATTCGTTCATTGTTGGATTAAAATTACTTTGCTTGAATTTGACAGTTTTGTAGTTGTTGTTTATGATTCTTGCATCTTACTTGATTTCTAGTCATACAAATTGGTAAACTCGACGTGAATCACTAACAAAATTTATCAAAAAAATAAAAATTTACAGTTATAGATTCTGTGATGCATCTGTTGAGTGCAAAGTGACACATCCATGGCATTTTCCGACGCATTTATAACCTGCAACGCATCTGTCAATATTTGTGACACATGCATAGATTTTTGTGACACATCCGTTGGCTTCTGCAATGCAATTGTCTGAGATTAGAATTTTCTTATTTTTAGCTAACAAGTGTTCTTTCTAGTTATTACAGAGGTTTATAAATTGATTGTTTGAAACTCTAACATTGCATTTATCATTTCTGGGTTGTTTGTTTTATGCATTTTTGACGATTTTGGTGTTTGCAAGTTCTATGATGCAATCGATATTTATGCACCATAATCATTTCCTACACTACATTTGTATTCTACAACACATTTGGCGATTTCTGCAATGCATATAAAGGTCCCTACATTGCGATTGTTTCTGTGACGCATATGTCAGAAACAGTGACACATCTATCTATTGAATCAAAAGGTATAAAATTTTAGTTTTTCTTTTTGGACACAATTTGATTCAAGTAGTTTAGATTTTTTCTAGATATTGATCTTGGTTTGCAGCTTTGTGGCGATCGTTTGGAAAAGGTACCACTTTGAGACTACTAATCTTATTTCTTGTAGCACACTCACAAAGACATCGTTGGAACTATTGACTAGTTTGATGTAGGTTCGCTTGCCAAAGGACTAAATCTGAAAACTATGTGTCTTTGATTTCTAGATTAGATAACATTGATTTGGGCTTTTAAAAAAACCATTATTTTTCGTGTTTGGTGCGCTTGTACAATTGTGCTAACCCAAGCTATTGTGTATGTATCCTCTCCCCTCATGCACTTGTGTGATATTGGGTGCAAGATAAATACCAATAGCTTCTTTTTTATTTTCAGTAGGAGGCTTGCCTAAGGATTTCATCACCCCAGGGTTTGACCTCAAGCATGTTTCTTGACGGGTTATATAAAGGGGGGAGAGCGAAAGATATACCTCAAGGAGTGGCTAGCATCATTCAAAGCTGAGCCACGCGACCCTCGGTCCAATAAGATATGTTTGATGATGAGAGTGGAGGAGACCCCTCCAATCTCAGGGTATTACAAATGGGCTCTTTGTTCATGGTAGACCCCCACAAGAAACCTTTTTTAATTAGAATCCTAGGAGCCTTCAACCATAAGCTTGGTGTAGTGTAGGGTACAATATCATGCTTGAAGCTACTCAAGTATCCTTCTCAGAATCTGAAAAAATCCCAAAAACATAACATAATTTCATACTCATTTTGCATCCTTTAAAATAAAAAATCCCAAAAACGTAGCGTAATTTCATACTCGTTTTGCATCCTTTTAAATCAGAAAAATCCAAAAACATTTAAAAATCATAAATTCGATTTTTTTTTTCTTCCAAAAATCATAGATTTTTTCCAAAAACATCTTTTAGCACATCAAGTCTTTTATGGTCGAAATGAGATCACAAAGAAAAAGAAAACAAATGGATCCCACAAGTGACCCTACTTTCAATCCCACTAGTGTGATGCACTTTGAATCATCTTCAAGTGAACAACTGAAGTCACAACTTGGAACCACACCATCTTTTGACAATGAGTTTAAGTTGAACAATGTGGAGAAAAATCTAACCCAAGAAGAAGTTGACAATGCTTCACAAGATCCCTGAATATTGCGAATAATGGAAGAACTCATATCTGTAGATCCTAACAGATACTTTTTATCACTTGCACAAAACAAAGTTAAACTTCCTGTAGATTTTGATATTTTCACAATAATAGTCCACCATCGTTAAATGTGGTATCTAAAGAACAAGATGCAATTAACAAGATACCTCCATCACACAATCCCAACTCACAACAATTTAATACAAGCATTCCATTTGGAAGGAACTCCCATAATGCAACAACTGTAAACATACCTTCCACGTTGACATTTGGCACACAATCCATGAACCCATTATCCACCACATATCAAACTAAAACACAACACAACAATACATGCGGCTCATAACATAACAAATCAAAATCAACCCAAAAAAAAGCAAAGGACATACACTTCCTTCCCAAGGTCATAGGTACACACTACCCAGACTTCACAAAACACAAATATACCTCCAACCAAAACACAAAAATTCTTTGGGTCAAACCAAAACCTAAGCCAACCTCCACCTCAACAACAACCCAATCTAAATCAAACATTCACATCTTAATTTCATCCAACTACCCAACCTCCATCACAACATCACTTTAACACACTTAACCCAAACACCCATGCTTCCACTTCAACTACGAGTTACCAGAAAATGAACCCATTCATATACTCCAAAACAAACACATCTCCTGCATCACCATCATCCACAAAGATATTATCTCAACAAATACAAAACCTACAACAAAAAATTTCCAATATGCAAGTTACATGGACAAAGAAGACTTACATGATTGAGGACCTATGTCCTTATCCTTTTGATCAAAGTATATACATGTTGCCCTTCCCCACAAACTTTAACGTACCAAACTTTAACAAATTCAACAAAAAGGGAGATATTGTAGAGCATGTGAGATATTTTCACACAACCTACTTGGATACTGCATATGATCACACAAACTTAATGTGTCTTTTCCCACGAAGTCTTGGGGGACAAGCATTAGAATGGTTCTCACACTTGCCTCTTGGCATAAGGATCTAGAGTGAATTAGATGACAAGTTTGTCACACATTTCTCCTACAACATTGAAAATAAAATAAACATAATAAAATTATGCAAAACTAAACAAAAGGATGGAGAATCATTTGCTTCATTTTTACAAAGACGGAGAAGCCTGACAAGCAAATGCCCATGCCATATACCAAAAAAAAAATTGGTGCAAATATTCACGGAAAACCTCAATCCAAAAGTAATGTTTCATCTCCAGATTCATTGTTCTACTACATTTGAGGAGGTTATTAAGAAGGGTCTCTCCATTGAGAAAGCCCTCATCACAAAAGGGTTAGTAAAACTTTTCAAAGAAAATAAAAATAACTTGAACACTTTGAATAATAAAAACAAATGTTGGTCACGAAACAAGAATGTGACGAACGATGGGGTGGTTGATACTAAAGTAATAAAAAAAGCTCACCCCATCGTTGGTCTTAAATGACCTTCCATGTAGACATCAAATAGCAATAACCAATGGAAAAATCATGAGCAAGCAACAAACATGGTTCAAAACAATGCACAAGCAGTCCTCCAAGGGCTAATAGTCCAAGATGAAAATACACACCCTTAGGGGAACCCATCGAATCGGTTTTGAAGATGCTACTACAATAAAATTTTATCCAACTCCCAAAGGTCAGACATTATGAACTAGGACCTTTCAAATCATCTTGGTGGAATGACAATGACTTTTGTGAGTATCATAGGATAAAAGGGCATAAAACCTCCTCATGCTTTAAACTTAAAAACATAATTTAGGACCTTATAGAACAAGGGGACATAGCGATCGATAATTCACAAGGATCCTCAAATACTGATCATACCATCTTTAAAGATCCCCTACATAATAATGGATGGGGGAAAGCCTCTAACTTAGGTTTGAATGCCAAAGATCAAGCCAACTGCACTCATGTTGCATATGAAAACATAGTTAGTTGTATCCAATAGACTGATAATAATGTCTCCACCATAGCCATTAAGAAGAATAATACAGAGTGTGTGGTTACAACCCATAGATCCAAAGTGACTTTGCAAGGGGCCACTTCTAAATCCCAATCAACAAATTAGTATAACCTCTTGGATCATCTAGTGAAAATCCCTGCTTAGGTATCTATTCTTGAGCTACTCCACATATCCCTTGAACATAAGGCCATCCTAGAAAAAGCTTTACACGATTCTTCGATTCCCATAGACCTAAATGTTAACCAATTTCATGCCATGGTAGGGTATTTGGATACCACACACTATGTCACATTCAATGAGCATGATCTCTCTTCACAGAAGACCAACCATAATGATTCCCTACATCTTGAGGTATTTATCAACAAACACAAAATGAAACAAGTTATGATAGATGACAGAGCAGGACTGAATATTTGTACTTTAAAATTGGTTACCACAATGGGATTTTCTGAAGCGTGTATAGATGCATCGAAAAGGATAATTATAAGTACATATAATGATGTAGAGCACTCTTCTAAGGGTGTTATCATCCTTCCCATTAGAGTAATTGGTCCTGCTATTCAAGATACAATGTTCCAAGTCCTGAACATGGACCTTCCTTACAACCTTCTCCTTGGTCAACCATGGATTCATGCCATGAAGGTTCTTCCCTCCATGTACCACCAATGCTTGAAATTCCCTTATAGCAGAACTTAAATTACCATATCAGGTGACCCCAATTCCTTCCAATATTGCAACAATTTGAAAGGGACTCCTAAACATCAAGTACCTATTAATAGGGAAGCCTCACCATCCACATCATCCCACTACATTGGTCCCACATCATTATCCATATCAGTCATGGAAACAAGGTCCAGGTCCAAGACAATGGATGTGGTGAATACAACATTGCAAGCTCATACTACTTTCGTAAGTTTCTAACCTCACCCAAGTCTTATGAAAATCCGCACACCATTCAAAATAATCCTAAGGTCGTCATTCAATATCAACCTCCCCACCACTTTTGCTAAGTGGGGTGGCCTAAGCAAGAAATCTATAGATGATGACATCTCTACTTGGATTTACAAGGATGAAGAGGACAAAAAACCTACATAGTTATCAGTTGAATATTATGGGAAATTTTTTGATATTATGAAACAAAAAGGTTATGATGATCATAATGGACTTGGCACACAAAAACTGTAAGGAAAAGAAAAGGTGCGGAAATGCTTTCCTAACACTAAAAACCACAGAGGAGACGTGCAAAGAACAGTTTTAAAACATTAAAACACTTAAGATGAACATATGCAGGGTAACAAGAGTAACATAAATAAAAAAAATTAAGAGATAGCACCAGATTTATGTGGGAAAACCCTTTCGGGAAAAAACCCACCATACCAAGAGAAAGACACTTTGTATTACAGTAAGCAAAATATTACATACAAAGTTACAGTCCTCACTCTTCGATAGTTAGCTCACAACAACACTTGATTTTTCATGCACTCACTGTTACAATGCTATTCCGGCATACAACAAATACAAAAACTCATCAACACCTCTTCTTCGGTATTCTATAGCTCTTCTACAAATCTGTCTTATTACTTTTTTGACTGCTTGTCAAGACCGACTATTACAAGTCTCTATACAGCCACCAATTAGGGTGAATTAAATTCAATTCTTCACTGACATGCCAAATTGATCTCGAATCGAATCCACCTACAATCCTGCATCGAGCCACCCCCGCAATAAATTCATTGCAGAGTAAAAACAATTTGGGCTCTGCCAATCACCAAAAAGACTACATAATAATTCGATTTTCGCCAATCCAGCTTTCGACAATAAATGTTGTTTTGCAACAATGGTACAAAAATAGCCGATGAGAAATCGCCACATGTCGCATTTCTATTCGTTCCCCCGCTTGACCGAGCAGTGATCGATCAACAATCCCCGCGGTCTGAGATCCCTTCGCTATCGCTAACTATTGCATCACATTCCGAGCCGACAATAATCCGTTATCGCCAAAACACCGATTTCCAGCACTATCGGGTCCCATAAGCCACGTGTCTGCCGCTTAGGAGGTTTCGGGGCATCCAAGAGGGAATATCCAAGATTCCCATGAGCCCGCTCGGAACGAGCTTCCGAGGCTGCCACGTGTCCACCGTTTGCACACTCCACTTGGCTTATGTGGAGGCCGCTGGAACTCCTTTAGGGAATCTCTAACGACATCTGCTAGATTCCCTAGGGAACTCCTACGACGCAGACAAGTGTCCACAGTCAGACATGCCTTTGCCTAAAGCATCTCGGGGCCCACCATCTCTTCATTGCGCTCACCACTTTGACAAGCCGCCACACGTCATGCGCACATGCAATTTCGCTTGGCGAAAATATTAACAATGGTACTTGCCTTCAGATGCCGCGGAAAGCAACCAACATCGTCGGATGAAGCCAATAACAGTCATTGATGCAAGGCATCGACACATCAGCGAGACATAGCAATTCCTTCCGCCGATAGATGACTGCTCTATAGATAAAGCCGAGGCTAGCAAACAATCCACCAACTCCATGCCCATCAGTCCATCGCTGTGACAACCCTCAGAGCCTCGCCAATCAGACAAAGTCTCAACGATCAAAGGTTCAAGCCGACCAAAAGAGAACACCGCGGTAAAGCAATAAGGGCATAAACTCGTCAAGCCTTTAACAGAGGTCCAAGCCAGTAAATTGAGGCACATTTTCCAATATAAAGAAGGAATGACAGAGCCTATACAACTTAAAAAATTACTAAGGAACAAAGGGCTTGGGTATAAACCATTAAAAATGAATGCTCCTAGTACTAAGTTACTTTCGAATAAAGATGCTAATGTTTCTAATGATGTCGAGACTTCTAAGGATAGTACTAAGACCAACCTTCTTGAGAACCAACATACTAATGGTCGAGCCTGGATTTATATCTTTTGGGACCCTGATGATTCCTTGATCTTTACCATATCCATTTCATCCCTGAGCTTTGTTAGTATCGATGATAACATGCCCCTAGTCCACCCGTAGTTAATATATTGGGATCAACAAGGACCACCAAGCTTGGACATTTTCAAAAATGATGAAGCTATAGATGATTTTATGGGACTTCGAGAGGGTGTACCTTGGAGTGATCATAAATTTGGATTTACCATAGACCTTGATGCTACCTCCTACTTCAACGATTCTACTCCACCTTTGAGATGCAAAAGTGAAAAATCAGGAAAATATAGGTCTCCAAGTGAAAACCAAAAGGCACCTCTAGACTAGGAAAAAGTAAAAATAAAGGACGTATTTGAGGGTGAAAACCTCTTTGAGATACCTGATGATGGAAGGTTAGTTGTACTCCTACAAATCAAGAGAGATCCTTGATTTTAGTAGAGAAATTAGAGGAAGTTAATATCAGTACAACTGATAGTCCCAAGATTATACATTTTGCAACATCTTTGACAAAGACTAAAAAAATAGATTTCATCAACTTATTTTCCGTGAGACAAATCAATTTTTCTTGGACTAGACCCTGAATTAGTCCTTCATCATTTGCATCTTATTCCAAATTCAAAGCCTTTCAAGTAAAAATTAAGGAAGATGCACCCTCATATTACCTTATTGGTTAAGGTTGAAATGAAGAAGTTGTTAGACATTGGCTTTATCAGACCTATAGACTATCCAGTTTAGTAATAGTCACCAAGCCAACTAGAGGAATTGGATTTTGTATAGACTTTAGGGACCTAAACAAAGCTTGTCCTAAGGATGATTTCCCATTGTCGAATATTGACATCATAGTAGATCTAACGGTTGGGTATGAGACATTGTCACTCATTGATAAAATTTTCAGCCATAATCAGATTAAAATTGCTCCTGAGGATCAACACAAAACAACTTTTACTTGTCCTTGTGGTACTTATTGCTGGAACGTAATGCCCTTTTCCCTTAAGAATGTTGGAGTGACTTATCAGAGGGTTATGAATACAATCTTTCATTATATTATGTGCATACACTTATGGAAGACTATGTTGATGACTCATTATAAAAATTATCACAAGAGAAAGTCATCTAGACATGCTTGACATGATTTTGACCAGATTGGAATAATATAAAGTTAGATTGAATTTGAAAAAGTGTGTCTTTGGAGTAACCTCTAGAAAACTCCTTGGATACATCATTTCTCACAAAGGTATTGTAGTCGAACCTAAAAAGGTGAAAGCCATCATCGATATGCCACCACCATCTAATTTGACTCGGTTACATAGTGCACAAGGGAAACTATAGTCTACTCGTAGATTCATTGCTCAGTTAGCCAACAAATGCCATCCTTTTCAGCACTTGCTTCAAAAGTGTGTTCCATTCAAATGGATTGATCACTATTAGCAGGCCTTTAGACAACTCAAGGATTACCTATTATTGCCACTAGTCTTGATGCAACCTATTGACTGAAAATTGCTAATCCTATACATATCAGCTACATCATCAGTATTGGGAGCTCTCTTAGCACATAATGATGAACAGGTAAAATAGAGCTATATGCTACATCAAAGATACACTTATGGGATATGAACTTAATTACAATCCTATTGAACGTGCATGTTTTTCTATTGTATTTGCTACACAAAAGCTTTGAAATTACATGTTAAATCATCAGACCAAGCTCATAGCAAAAATAGATCCTCTAAAGTACCTGCTCAATAAAGAAACTCTAACAAGCATATTGGTAAATGGGTAATGATTTTGAGTGAATTTGACATCGAATATGTTGATAAAAAATTAATAAGAGGATAAGTAATAACTGATCAACTAGAAAACACTCCTAGCATAACAAATCATCCTCTTATATCATACTTTCTTGATGTATCAATTTTTACATTAGAGACCTTTACCACCTAGGAACTATACTTTGATGGATCCTACACCCACCATGGTTTGGGAGCCGAAGGTATTTCAATTACACCACAAGGAGACACAATCCTTATGTCCTACAAAATAAAATTCCCCTATATGAATAACATTGTAGAATTTTAAGCTTTGCTTAAGGGACTTAAGACGACTATCAAATGGAAGATCAAGAACCTTCATATCTACGGCGATTCTCAGTTGGTTGTCCAACAAGTTAATGATGACTATGAAACAAAGATGAAAAACTTACACCCTACAAGAGGATGGTCAACAGATTTAAATAGTACTTTGATGTCATCATGTTTGAGAAAATTCTAAGGATACAAAACAAAGCAGTTGATGTCATGGCTACCATATGATTTCTCCTTGACATGCCTAATAATGTGCATCAGTTTATGAGTTCTTAGTGGAAAAAATTTTGATCCCCACTTTTGATGTCCTCAAATCTAAGCTTGTATGTGAAATTGTTGGTCTTGATTCACCCTAGTATAAAGCTATTTAAAATTACCTTCATGACCAAATGCTTCCCCTGAATTTGTTAACCAATCAATGTAAAAGATTTTTTCAAGCCTCTAAATATGTTATCATCGGTGATACCCTATACCGTCGTAGCCTAGACAATACTCTTCTTAGATGTCTCAACGCAAATGAAGCACAAATGACTTGACATGAAGTACATGATGGTATATGTGGAGCTCATTCTAGTGGTCCTACCTTAGCTAAAAAGCTCATACAAACTGGATATTATTGGCCCAGTATGGAACACGATGCATACTGCTTTGTCAAGAAATGTCATCAATGTTAGATTCACAAAGATCTTGTTGATACACTAGCACAAGATCTTCACCTAGTTACATCACCATGGCCTCTCTCAATGGGGACTCAACCTTGTAGTCTAAATATTCACCCTACCTCTGCAAATGGCCATAAATTCATTATTATTGCCACTAAATATTTCACAAAATGTATTGAAGCCATTCCCATGACCTATACCATCGGTAAGAAAATTGCAAAGTGTATACTTAACTACATCTTATTTCAGTATGGTGTTCCCCTTTCTATTGTCACAAATAATGACCATCCTTTCAAAAACCAAGATGTTTAGGAGTTGTGCAGTAAATTCCATATTCAACATCACTTCATCATCCCTTATTACCCCTAGGGTAACGGTCAAGCGAAGGCATCTAATTAAACCATTATCAAAATATTAAAGAAGATTATCAATGACGTTGGTTGTGACTGGCATATACAACTGAACCCAAACTTATGGGATTATTGTACCAACATTTGTACTCCTATTGGTGCCACACCGTATTCCCTCATCTTTGGTTCTAAATCCATTCTTCCTATCGAGATCGAGTTATCATCCTTGAGAGTCTCCATGCAACAGTTTATTGATGATGAAGACTACAAAATATCTAGACTACATGAGCTAGAGTTATTGGACAAGAGATGTCAAACTACATTAGTCCATCTACAAGCCTATCAAAACCATCTCCGTTGCAGTTACAACAAGAGTCTGAGTTCAACATTTTGACATCGATGTCTTGGTCCTAAAAGAGAACCCGGAGAATCAGAGGGATAGAGAAAAGCATTGCAAGTTTGAGCCTAATTGGTTGGATCCTTATATTATCACTACAACATATGGATATGATGCATATCAACTTGCTACTCTTGAAGGTAAATCTCTTCCAAATCCCATCAGTAGAATGCACCTTTGCAAGTATTATACATGATTTTTAGAGAGTCCAAAAAATTAAAAAAATTAAAAATATAAAAAGTAAAGAGAAATAGTTCATCCAATAGGGAAAACCACTTCGGTGGAACTTTGGATAAGTACCATGGTGAAAATATAGAAAACAAGCGCCATGTGTAGTAGGTCATTGCTCTACCGTATATCATTATTCTATCTAATTTTTCATTCCATCCACAATAATCTATGCATATGCTCTTTCATAATAAAATCTTGTTTTCCCTCATACAACCATAATAAAGTTTTGTCATACCTCTCATGGCCTGAGAATGGTTGATGTTTTGCGTCTCTCGCTTTCCATACCTATCCATAATAAAGTCAACCCAACTAATCCTTTTTGTAATAATTGGTTTTATGCTTGATTGGGGACAATCTTGAACCTAGATTTTTAGATGGGATCTTTGACATGATATCAAAGGATATATCATCATAATCACTCACCATAATTCTCTTTCTATAATAAAATGTCCACAATCCACAATAAATTTTACATCCATCCAATCCACATTCCCTAATAAATTGTCCCTTTCTAAAGTTGACACTTTGATCAGACACAAACAAAACATCCTATAGAAAATTGAACTCAACAAATCTCAAAATAACAGAAAAACTATCAAACTAGCCTTCAACCTGGTCGATCAATTGCCTATTTACCTATCACACAAAATCTATTGTTATCAGCTATCAGTTCTCTTACACGGGTTGTTACATCATCAAAATCAGACTAGTCATCTTATATGAGATGTTTCATCCCTAAAATCAAACATAATCCTTGGAATCCTATCATGTAAACACTTATAAATTGGAAAGAAGATCCTTAATGGTCATTGACTTGTTTGGTCTAGTTAGTCTTATCTTCTATATGATTTATCTTTGGTCATGTTCTTATGCTACTCGAGGATATCCATAAGTGATTAGAGGAGCGAGGATGGACCATGACCTTTTTTCTATTTGATTTTTGTTTGCAGTTTGTCTTGACAATATGGCTAGGCAACTAAGTTCCTTGTGTGTGATTGGGTTTCCATTTGGCGTAATCAAAACATCCTACATGCAAGTTAAAGGTTAGCTAACACTTTCTTGCATCAGGATCAACATTCTTTGTGGCTACTTCCTCACATATTCTAACAAGGTTATCTTGTCACTAGTAGCGTCATGAAACTCCTTGTCTGCAATGTGTATTTCTACACAAAGGGATAACATTTTGCACCTTGGTGTCCACTATCCATTTGAAAATAAAAACGCTCTATGATGATAATCGTGCACTAATTTAAAGCTCAAAATCTATCATACCAATCATGCATCAATTTCGATCCATGTATTCCATTCATTTCACTTCACCGATCTATCTAAGTATTCTTAACTTCTTATTGACCCTTTCTTCTAGCTAACATTTCTTCCGAAAGTCCTCGTAGTCCTCCAAATGGCATGCCATGACACACAAAAATAAATGCATCAGTTGTATCATCCTGGATCCAAAATGATGTTAGCACATCATATACATGTTAGGTCATTCATATTGCATATAAAAATACAAAAAATATAACATCACATTACATTCTCTAGGACCATCATAAAAATTGCATCATACACAACATTTCTATAACATTTCATAAACATATAGTACCATCCTACATATAAGTAATATAAACATGTTAGTCCCATAAACCATAAGCATTGGACATCATAATTATAAGCATAAATCAACATCATATGCATCCATCCATCACATCGTATAGGAACCATCACATAAACATAGAATGCATCACATAAGATCCATCATCATAAAAACATTCATATAAAACATAGAGACACCATATAATTGCTGCAAAAAATAATGCATCTCATATATATATCAAAAATCGTGTCATAGTACAAAATTGAATGACTATAAAAAATGAAGCTCGCAGGCTCGATCAAAATACACATAAGTGTCTATATACAAAAATCAATCAGGCTAGCACGAGCTGCCCCGATCCTCTACCAATGATGGCCCAAGAGATGTTGTATCCTATCTATGTCCTAATGGCCTTGGTTGATCCTGCTTTGTACGTGGCCGTGGGGGTGGATATGGCGACCTCCTAGGTCTTGAGACCTCACCGCTACTCACTGTCCTCTAGAATGGGATCTACCCTATGATCAACTTTGTGTATAACTCGGTGCCCCTCTGCGCATCCTCATATAAATCCCTATAATATTGGGTCTACTGACTCGCCTGATATAACTGTGATGTAAAATCTGTTATAGGTCCACCCACTATCTCGATAAAGCTCAAGGATCGATCCTCAAGCCTTTGTGCCCTGATCACAATAGTGTCCCTCTCTGGAGTCAACTATGCCACCTGTGCCTGTAAGGCCTGCACATATGCTTGTAATGCTAAAATTTTGGCCTGTGAATCATCTCCCTAGATCTCAGCCTCCTTTGGGAGTACATCCTCAATAACCTCCCTGACATGGACACGATGAAGCCCCTCATCTACTACCATGTTCTAAGCATCCTGCTCCTCCTACACAATCTCCTCTAGCATAGCCTCCTCCACCTCCTCCTCCACAATTGGTGGCAATCGTACCATCAGAATCACAGGTGGAACTCTGCCTCTGCCTCTATATATGTCGAAGAAACTTGTATTTTGATCCTTATCGATTCTTTATACGATGATGTATCATTGTTGCAAATAAGTAGTTACTAGTATTAATGTCCTACATGACATTTAAATATTTATATTCATAGTGATATAGAAAAATAATCACTATTAACTGAAAAAAGAGAAAGTAAAGTTTCTTAAAGTGAATGTGGCATTGGTAAAGGTGAATAAGGTGGTATATGAACTATGTAATATGGATATCTAGATTGGTCTTTAAGGACATGATTTTTTATTTAAAATATTATGTTAAGATGATACTAAATCTTTAATGTGTTTTTTTATTTCATTATTTATAACAAGTGATTAAGTGTTGTTAGCACTATACTAATGGGAAATATGGAGCAAATAATATCTGACTACATTTTGAATGGCCATGTCTTTGGGACAAATCGGTTTGTGTGATTTTTTATTTGCACATGTATGACTATGAGATGACATGGTTTAAAACATGAACATGAAACTCTATTATTAGCAACTAATTAAGAACTAATGTATGAATTAACAAACAATATTACATAATCTTAAAAGATGGAAATATTTGAACTAACCTATCAAGTGAAAGGAAATAAGAATAGCACAATAAGGCTATTAATGACCTAGGGAATCAAACTTTCTTTAATGTATTTAAAGGGTATAGTGTACCCTTTAATTCAATTTCACTAATGACATTGAATAAAAACATAAAAATTGGGTTTTAAATAATTAGAGCTTGAGTTTACTTAATCCTCTCATGATCTTATTTTGGTAACTGTTTATTGATACTTTATAAGGTTTTGATATATCAAAGATTTTATAAGGAGTAATAAATCAAAATGATTTATTATAAATCTTACGTATTCAAATTTATTTTAGATATTTTTTAATTTGAATTAATAGATTTTCAAAAATACAATTGTTAATTCATCATTAAAAATAACGTAAGACTGTATAAATTTTAAACTTGCAAAAAATACATCTAGGATCAAATGTGAAGTACTTATCAAAGATGGCCCTAAAAATATCTTAACACACTTTAGAATATTAGTCAAACAACCCATTAAGCTATGATCACATTCCAAGAGAAATTAACTTAAATAAGCATATCATATATTCACTAACCAAAATGGTATCAGGTGTACTTTGTACTTTGAGTTAGACAAAGTCAATATGCCTCTTCTCCAATTTCCACCACTTTCCTTCCACTATCTTCTCAAAAATTCTCCATTTTTTTTAATTTTTAAGCCTCTCACATGGTTTAAATAGTTTTCCTTAGGACATTCTCAACCAAAAAACTCATTTATAATGATTTGTTACCATTTATTTCATAAATATATTTACTCCTCCCTTTTAGAATGGGTCTTAGCAAATTTTTTATTTATTTTAGTCTCTCTTTTAACCAAAGAGTCTTTATAAATAACTTAATTTAATCTTCTTTCTGACCAAAGGGTCATAGTGACCTTTATTTTTATCTCTCTTTTAATTCCAAAAAGGATCATTTACATGGAAAGATAACATTCTTTTTTTAAACTCGAGAAAAAGTCCCATAATATTTCTCCCTTATAATTAGCTACTACCCTCAATAAAACAAGGTATATCTGTACATCAAAACTAGCAAAACACACTAAATTTTCATATATTGACTTCAAATATATTTATTCATTTCTCATGTAGTAATTTTAAATTGTGGTAATTTCATTTAACATTGAATTCGTCTCTAAAAAAAGAACATCGACTTCGTGTCTAAAAATTTAAAGAACATCGACTTCATCTATAATTATATTTTTCTCAAATTTTTAGATATTCTTAAGCTTTTTAGAATAATTTTAAATTTCAATTAAACAATTTTCTATTCAATAACATTATTGTGTGTATGTGTACATATGTATGTATGTATGTACATATGTGTGTACAACATATGAATATATGTATGTATGCATATATATGTATTTATATGTATGTGTGTATAGGACATAACGCAAGATCGTATGTTAAATCTTCTACCTTTTAAGTTTTTCAATTTAGTCTTCATGTGCCACCTTATTTTTAATATAGATGTTTTACTCTTTTACATGTAAATTCAATGCAAATTTTATAAAATTGTTATCATGTGATACATAGTGCTTCCTTAGTAAATGACATTCATATGAGTTGATATCCAATCACCCACCACCAATACTTAAAATACATTCCAAGATGATAATCATTCATTCCAAATCACATAACTATGCTTTCTTCCTATACTTCATTTTCTTATACTCATAAGATTATATTTAAATTGTGTTCAATCAAAAGGGACATTCTATAGATTAAAAAAAAAACATATTTGATTAGTTACAATTCCATTTGATTTTGATAAAAAATAAATCCTTCATCTAGGATCAACTAAAATAATTTTAAGAAAACTCATAATCTTAATTACATATAACATATTTGATTATACCACTTTCAATCCCAAAATTATCTATCCAAACATTGAGCCTTAACTATAAATTATAAATAGGCTTCTATCATAGATATGATTTATATCACAAGTCATATTTAAATTTAAAACTAGGTGATAGTATCATCTCACCATTTTTCTAGGGATATCCCAAATTTATATTGACATCTCAAATCTTATACTATTTATTATAACCCTACATCATTTTAGTACTCGATAATATTTTCTCACCATTTTCTAAGGATATCTCAAATTTATATTAACATCTTAAGCCATATAGTATTTTTCACAGTCATAGCTTGTTTCAAAATTCTCATTATTCACAAATAACATGTCTATTTAAATGAGTAATTGAACATTATTTAGATATAATCTTCATACTTAAGTTGTGTAATTAATTTCAATATTTATTCTTTTAATTTAAAAATTTACACATAGACACACATACACGTAAACATTCACAAATATATAAATATGCTTTAAAGAAACACTCATCAATCAATCATCCACCATTTTAATTCATCCAACATTTAATTTGAATTATGCATGGACTGCTTCAATTATAAGGGATTTCTCTCTCCCTATAAAACTAAATATCCTTGTTTGGTCACGAAAAAAAGTTTGTTTGTTTTCACACCCTATTTAAGCACCAATAATTTATCACATTATGTATTGGTTGATTGATGTCAAACGATATTTTCCAACCAACCCACACAACATGACATTTCAATCTTAATCGAGCATTCAATTCAAACATTGTATGATACTAATTTAATGTTAGGATCAATAATAAATCCTTACGTGTAAAATTTAAATAATTCTTTAGTTCCAAATTTAGGGTTGATCTTAACTTTTTAAGATTAAAATAATTAATACAATTTTAAATTCATAAATTATAAATCTGACTATATTTTTTACTTCGATAACGTAAGTTAAGGAACCATTTCTTGTTATATATATATATATATTGATAAAAATAAATTTTATTCTAAGATACATAACTCAACATCATTTAATGTTCTGCCCACAATCATGTAAGACACGACCAAACAATTTGTTGAATAAGAAATCCTTAATGTAAGATGTGAATGACAACGATCTTGTTGTAATAAGAAAATGTCATTGGTATTGACTCAAATTACAATGTGAAAGTGACAAGATATATAAGGAATCATGCCTCAAACATAAAAGTGATAGGGTAAAATAACCAATATGGGTTAGGTTTCAAGTGTAAAGACCTAACTAAGATAGAACTAGTGCATTTATTTACTCAATTCATCTTAATTATCTATTGGTAACTCTAAATTTGTACTAGCGAACATTCTCAATTATTAACAAAACAATGTCATTATATTCAATTATAATAAGTTTCATACCTTATTTTTTAATGTAGTCAATAATCTATTAATTCTCATTTTGAATAAATTATTTATTTGATTTAAAAATCACACACACTAAAGAATATTCATTTATATACAATTTAATTCTTAATTTCATTAAAATAATATATCAACAAGATCTTTATTTAATGTATATATTAAGCATACTTTAATCTAAATGCATATATTAATATTATTTCCTTTAAATGTTAATCACTTCCTATCATATTTATAATGGCATAATAATCTCCTTTTTATTTATTCAATTATAATAAATAAAAAAACTTATATAATACACAAAGTAATAAGTAAACAATTATGATAACTAAGTTGAAATATTTGAAAAATAGTTTGTTTTTATTTGACTTTCAAATAAGATAAGATAAATAATGACCAAATAAAATAATTTATTAGTAAAATAAAATAATATAAATGATATAAAATAACTTTATATCTTTTTTATTTATCTACTTATCTAAATACCTTTTCAAACTTCTAGTTAAAAATATTTAAGATATCTAGAGTAACAACAGCATACTATTATATTGTTATATATGAGTAATATAACTTCTTAAGATAATTGTTTATGTTTAGTATACATATATACTATAAATAATTAATACGTTTAAAATTATACTCTTTTAGATCATAAATAGAAAGTATTATATAAAAGGTCGTTAAGAAGCATCCCTAATTTATTCTATTTTTTTATGTTTAAGTATAAAATATAAGGTGATATATGTATTTAGTAATTTTGTTGTATATCATGTAGATTCATATGAGAGAGCTTGAACTGTATTCCATGGAGCTTTTACATAATATATTTGAGAGAAAAATTATAATCAATTAAATCAATTCTATATCAACAAAGTGATATTTTATAGCACATGTATTAAATTTCATCTTATACTCACACATCTCCCTAGTCCTCTAGATTTTGGTTTCACTTTCTAAAAATCAAACATATTCAACCTACAAAAAATTACAACCCTAACAAATACATATATTATCGCGTGGTGAATTGTGTAATGTGAGTAAATGAATAAAAAAACCACACAATCAATGAAACACATTATATTAGGAAAATCGAAATAACAAATAAACTGATAAAACTATTCCTTATAATTGTTCCATTAATACCTATCTCTAAGGATTCCTTGAATCATAATGGCTCTTAGATTTTACTTGCACTATGACTTTTAGAATGACAACCTAGAGAATGGATACTATAAAATGCAAGAATCCTAGTTCCTATATGATTTGATAAGCTATGTGATTTGTTGTAAATGATAATGGTGATATGATAATGGATATGATGCAAATGTTGTGTAAAACTACTATGATAATGGAAATGCAACTAATAAACTAAGCCATGATTCTAAATTAATATGCTTCTACTATGTTAAATGCTAGATGCTCTAAATGCTCTAAATGCTCAAAGATAATTTTTGCAGAGTAAGTTTGCTCAAAGATGGGATATGAAATGTTGGAGAATGATGTTGCATTTATTGGATTTCCAAGGTATATTGTGATGTGGTAGGATTCGACGGTCAAGATTTTAGCTTGAAAGATGAACGGTGGAGGATGAAGAAGTTAGAGGGAATCATGGAGAGTGTTCCCTTTAATAGAACACTTTGCCAAGTGTTGAAGAGAATAAATGAGATGGAGGAGCCAAGTGTCCAAAGTTTGTTTCAAATTTGTTAAGGATAATTCCATTTAAAAATTAGAGATATTTAAATTCATGAGACACTTGAGGATGTGGATGATGAGGTGGAAGGAGGTTAAAGAGTTATGTAGAAATGTGACAAAATTGAATTTAAAAATTCAAATTTAATGAGAGGGAATTAATCAAATAAAACAAATTAGTTAGATTTGTTTATTTAATTAAATGCTGAAGAAAATGATTTTAGAAAGAATTTAAGAAAGTGAACTATATATAAGTAGACGAATTAAGAGGGTTTATTAATTAAATGCCTTGCATTTAATTAATCAATTATCCTAATCGATTTTAGGTGTCTACATTTTGCCCCTCTTTGAAGTGATGTGTTTACACATTGTTTCAAAGAAAAAAAATTGTTGGTGATGTCGACAAAAAAATTGATATGCCCTAGATGCTGATTTTCAGGTGATGACAGATATATGCCCCCTCAGGAGATAAATCGATGTTTTTTTTAATTTTTCGGATTTTTTTGAAATTTTTGAATTTTTTTATGATTTTCTGATGATTTGATGTTGATTTCAAATTTTTATGATGCCAAAATGATTTATCTCCCGAAAAATGATGTTGAACCTGCCAGGTGATGAATTGATTAATTAAGCCCCTTTAAAAAATAAAATAAATCAATCCCATAAAAATCCACTTAATCACCCTTGAAAAGGTAAAAAGAGGTGAAATAAAGTTCATTTGCGTGTTTTGATTTTGAAAATTTGAGTGAGTAGAGCAACCTAGTGCAAATTGAGCAAGATGGTGATTCTGATCTAGACCCATTGATTCAAGTGTGCGTGATGTCACAACCGTCCAACAACGTATGGACCTTCGGTACGTACCTCGAAAAACTTCCTTGTAAATTTTGAAAGACGTTTTCCCCATTTTTTTTTCATGTTGAAATCTATTTTTGGTGTTTTAGCACATAGGCGCCCCGATGTAGCGCATTAAATTCCCGTTCTAGCGCATACGGTGTACTAGCGCATAGGGTCATTTTTGTAGCGCATAGATGCTAGATTTTAGCACATCTAGGAAACTAGCGCTTAGAGTCATATTTTTAGCACACATGATAAATTTTCTAGCGCATGAGATTTATTAGCACATAGGTGATGTGAATTAGCACAATAGGTCAATGTTGTAGCGCATAGAATCATTTAGCACATTGATAGAGAGGTTTAGCGCATTAATGAAATTTGATGGAGCATATGGTGATTTAGCGCATAAAGACCCTGTTCTAGCGCATCGGTGAAGTCTTCTAGCGCATCCATATTTTTGGCACATAGATAGACTGTTTTAGTGCATCCATGCTAGATTGATTATTTTTTTATTAAACTCCCTGATTTTGATGATTTTTTATCATGTCAACCTTCGATTTGATGTTGTTTGATGATGTTCATAGATTAGATGATGATTGATCTCATGATAGGTGAGATTCAATGATAGGATGATGATAATTGACCTCATGATAGGTGAGGATCAATGATAGATTGATGATGATTGACCTCATGATAGGTGAGGATCAATGATAGAAGCTCACGGGATGTAATCAAAATCTCATCAGAGCTGATTAGATTGATTGATAAGATAGCTGATGTGTGATAAGCTATGATGATAGGAGTTTTTAATTATCCTCATGTTACGTGAGCGTTTCTTGAGGACTTGAGATTTGATTCTGCATTTTAATCAGGCTGATCTAAATGTGATTCGATGATGTAGACTGACTTCATTGATAGATATGCCCCAGCATAGGATTAACAAGGGACTTCTGACTGCTTTCGCAGAGAGGTGGCACATCGACCAAAACACCTTCCACTTGCCTACTGGTGAGATGATAGTCACACCAAAGGATGTTTACCAAATATTGAGGATTCCTGTTGTTGGTGATTTGGTTGTGTATGATTCCACTGAGTAGGGAGGGACTAATGCACTAAGGAGGGTCTTCGAGGATGAGCAGTTTTGCGGTTACGAGATCCCATGGTGGGATATGGTTGATGCATATGCCACATTGCCATGTGTTTTAGCTAGATTTATTGGAGGATTCTTATGTCTCGACTATAGGTCGAAGGGACTCTTAGTTGGATGGGGCCAGACACTAGAGAACATGATCACACAATAGACTCGATATGCATGGGGATCCTACATGCTCGCTCATTTGTACCATGATCTACATCAGGTGGTCTACCTCAGAGCATCCAGTTTATTAGCTAGGGTTACCTTGTTACAGATATGGGCGTGGGAGCACATAGTTGTCACTCGACCTGTTGCAGAGAGACAATGACCAGCTAAGAGGCCTTACATTCATGGATACACAGGTCCAGTTGTCCAACATAAGATGGGAAAACTGGAGCACTGGAGGAGGGTACTAGATGATCTGGATACAGTTATATGGAGGCCCTACATAGGCTACTAGCAGTGGCCAGAGGATGACACTGAGATTCCCTATGTATGCACAGCTAGATACCTGATCAGGAGGACACCCTTTATTATAGAGAGATTCGTGCTGGGGAGAGTGTTGCGACAGTATGGTAGGGTACCAGGCATGCCCCAAGGAGTGGCTCATTATGCACGAAGATGACAAGACATACCAGAGTGGGGGTTTGTTTTGTCATATGATGTAGCATGCCAGGAGTATTATGGATTGTAGCTAGTGATATGGGAGTACCATCTATATATTATAGAGGCTACTTTATCAGAGGAGTATGCTCATTACTTCTTTTTACATCCTTTCCTACAAATATCAAGTTTGGATGAGCCTGCACCATTGTTAGAGGATGAGTCAGCACCGAGACAAAGGAGGGGTGTAGGAGGTGATGAGGAGGAGGAGGGAGAGAGCAGTGATGATGGAGATGGGGATGGTGCAGATGATGGTGGTGGTGTAGGTGTCAGACTAGCATTCAATGTGAGATTTTATGGTACCTCGAAGGAGAAGATCTTTGGTGGCTATAGCACAACAATGTGTGCAGATTGGGTTGCCCTCACAATAGTAGTAGACACAGATAGATTCTCTACAGGTTCAGGTTTATACATTGCAAGGTTAGCTAGCATAGGTATAGGCTTTTCTAGCACAGGCACAGGGACAGATAGCCACCTTGAAAGCCGAAAGAGATGCGGCGAGACAACGGGGTGAGCAAGCAGAGGCCTTGGTCGATAGGATGTAGAGAGTGGCCGAGGGTACCACCACAGGTGATATGCTCAGAGAGGTCAGTCAGGTCACTAGAGAGGTTGAGTACTATCGAGGTCAATATCATCAGTTAGTGCCTGCAGAGCAAAGGGTTAGCTATGGACAGTCTCGATCAGGAAAGAGTCAGTCTAGTACTACCAACATGGGTGTGACGCAGCCACCGTGCAGAGATCCACTAGGCAAGGATCTGGGTACATGTCCATCAGGTGCAAGTACATTAGGTGGTTTAGCAGGAGGGTCAGAGAGGCCAACGACATCTGGGGGAGCACCACATAGCTCCATTTGATCATATTTGATGTACTTTGAGACATTTGTATGCACCGATTTAGCTGAGACATTATGATACACTGCCACATTGTTGATGTTGTATTTCTCTATATGTTTGGACATCATTGTACACTTGACATTATTTTGAGATTATATATTATATGCAGCGGTGATTAGTGATCTATATGTGTTTGTATGATTTATGATAGATGCCTATGATGGACGCATTTAATTTCTATGTTATGATGCTTATCTAATGTTTATATATTGCTTATATGATTATGACATGATTAGGTGTGGATGCAATGATGATATTATAATACATAGATTATGATTCTAAATGTTTTTTGGATGATGTTTTATGCTATGAGATGGATGCAAATGAAATGTGATGCAATTTATTTTTATATTTTCCTGATGCAAATGTATGATATTGCTACACTATATGAGATGAATTTAATTATGCAAATGTGACACAATGCACTTCTTTTTTTGTTTTTTGATGCAAATATTATGATGCAATGCATGGATGGATGGATGATTTTGATAATTCTTTCTAGTGTATGCATGATGTAATGTATGGATGGATGTATGATATACAAATAATTATGCAACTACATGAGAATGATATGTTTTTGTTAATGTCAAGTATACTCAATCCATTTAATGATAGATATAACATTGTTTGAAAATTGTTCCAGCCTTGGATAATCCTGAAATATAGATGCAAAACTAATATGGATGGAATCTAATCTACCATGCAGATCTAAATATGCAAGGTTGTCATCGTAGCAGCCGATTTTTCATGCTTTTTATCATCATTGAGCCTTTAAAATGTTGAAAGTGAGTACAAGCATCAATGGTTTAATTAGACCATGATGACCTAAGTACTACTTCCATGATTTTTGATATTGCAAGTTAACACAAGCATCTAGGCATAATTGAACTGAGATGACTTGAGCATTCCTCACGTAAATAGACAAAAGTTAATCATTTTCCTATGTAAATTCAAAATGTCATCAATGATACTTTGTAGAGCATGTCCCGTGATATTTTGCACAGTAGTAATGATCAACTCACAAACAATAGACAAAGAAAATATCATTCTCCTTCCTAGCTCCTCTAGTTCAAGAAATCATCGAGGTACTCCAAAGAAATGATAACAAAAATCAAAGTTCAACCGTTGAACATTCATGCTAACATGATAAATCCTTGATTCAAAAGAACATCATCCATTTAGATTTGCTTTGATTTGATTGATTTTAGTTGTTTGATATGGATGTGTGTTTGCGATACATTTGATGATGGATGTATGTTCAATGCTGAGTGTTTCATTGTGATCTTTGTGTTTGTGATGATGTCGTACTGTTGTTTATCTATTGGTTTAAGCTCAAAGTTTATTTTCCCCCAAGCTAGGGTGAGACACGACCACGATGCCAGGATATCTACATGATGTTCTTCAATGACAAGCAGAATGATGGCAAAAGTGAATGGTCGACACATGCTCAAATAGATGAAAAAGATAATCTATCACAAATAGCACCTGTTTCCAGGTTTTCATCATTTATTTTTAATGCACTTTTTCAGATTGTTATAATTTTATTTTTTTGACTTTTTTCAAATTTTCACTTTTTTGTATTTTCTCTTACTCTGATTTTTTTTTGTATTTTTGAATTTTATTTTATTTTTTTGATCTTTTTAATTTTTTTAATTTTTGATTTTCTTGTTGTCACCAAGATGCTTGTTTGCTAGGTTTTTATCAGGGTAACCATTTTTTCAAGATATTTTCTAATTATTTTTTGTAATTTTTTAGGACTTTTAACGTGCACTGGATGATTTAGGTGTAAAACTTCTTGAGATGCAAACTATTGATAGGATCATCAAACAAATCCCCTTCAAGTGTAGATAGTTGATACGCTCCAGATCTGAACACTGACACAACAACAAAGGGACCTAGCCAATTTGGTTCAAATTTCCCCTTCTTTTCTCGATCCTGTTGATTATGAGGATTTTCTTTTAGGACCAAGTCACCAACTTGAAATGTTTTGGGTTTAACTTTGTGATTATAACTTCTAGAAATCCTTTGTTGGTAGGCTTTTAGGTGATCCACAACTTGCTAACGACGCTCATCCAACAGTTCTAACTCTTGTAGCCTATACACCCGATAATCTTCATCTAAAATATTGATCCCCTTTAATGACACACAAACTGATGGTAGGTCAACCTCAATAGGTAAAATGGCCTATGATCCATAGACGACAGAATATGGTGTGGCTCCTGTCGAGGTGTGGATACTGATACGATATGCCCATAGAGTAGGGTTCGATTGAAGATGCCAATCACGTCTAACATCGTTGATAGTTTTCTTTAGGATCTTCAGGATGGTTTTATTTGAGGCCTCTGCTTGGCCATTTCCTTAAGGGTAGTATGGTGTAGAAAATCGATGCTGGATATGAAACCTTTCACAAAGCTCTTGGACGTCCTGGTTCTTGAAAGGTCTACCATTGTTAGTAACAATGGACTAAGGAATGCCATACCTACATATGATGTAATTTAGGATGAAGGATGTGATCTGTTTTCCAGTGATTGTGGTTAGGGAAATAGCTTCAATCCACTTTGTAAAATACTATGTAGCTGTGATGATGAATTTGTGTCCATTTGGTGAATGTGGATGAATTTTACCTACAAGATCCAGTCCCCGCTAATAGAAAGGACATGTTGATGCAAAAGGTTGTAGTTCTTGCACTGGTGCATGTATTAGGTTTCCATGGATTTGAAATTTTTGACACTTCTTGACGAATTGAAAAGACTCCTCCATATTCAGCTAGTAATACCCCAAATGTAGGAGTTTCTTAGCTAAAGTTAGTCCACTTGAATGAGTTCCACAGATACTAGCATGAACTTCATGTAAGGTCGTTTCAGATTCGCTATGTTCTAGAAAATGAAGGAGAGTTCCATCAAGACCTCGTCGGTAGAGTACATCCGCTATCAAGGTGTGTCAGGCAGCTTGGCGAATAAAATTACATTTTTGGTTTTAGGATAGATCTGGTGGAAGGGTGTTATCTCTTAAATAAGTATAGATCTTCCCATGAATCGAGGACTCAACATCAACTAGATGGAAAATGACTTGGGATATGGGGTTGTGTAGGTAGGGTTAAGCACTTGCTCCACCATGAACTCATAACGACTTTATTTTTCAAGTATTTGTAGAAGAGAAGCAATTATCACCATTACATCAGCAACTTTGTTATCCGCTCTTGGAATCTGCTCAAATTTGATTTCAACAAAATAATTTTTGAAATCATCCACCATTCTCTTATACAACATTAACTTGTCATCCTTTGTCTGATAATCATCGTTCACCTAGTTTATGACTAATTGAGAATCTCCATAGACTTGCAACTCTGTGATCTTCCATTCGACTACCACCTTGATCCCAATGATGAGTGCTTCATATTCAGCCATGTTATTTGTGCAAGGAAACATGAGTCTGTAAGATTTCAAGATGGAATGTCCTTAAGGCGTGACAAACAAGATTCCAACACCTGGCCTGTGTTGCATGTAGGACCCATCAAAATATAACATCCACTGTTGTGAGGATATGGTAAGAACACATGCGTCAAGAAACTCAATGCTCATCGGATGATCATCTTGTAGTGGTGCTTCGGCTAACTGATCATCTATCACTTGACCCTTGATGGCTCTTCGGTCTACATATTGGATTTCAAACTCACTCAAAATCATTACCCACTTGGCTAGTCTTCCTATTAGGGTAGCTTTACTGAGTAAATACTTCAATGGACCAATCTTAGCTATAAGCTTGATTGTATGAGTTAACATGTAATGCTGCAACTGTTGAGTAGAAAATACTACCGCTAGAAGAGCTTTTTCGATGAAGGTGTAGTTGATTTCATAGTCGTTCAAGGTTATGCTGATATAATAAATAGCCCTTTCTTTTCCCATGAAATCTTCTTGTGCTAATAAAGTGCCCAAAGATACTTCAGTTGTTGCTATGTAGAGTGATAATGGTTTTCCTTCTGTAGGAAGTACCAGTATGGGTGGAGACATCAAATACTATTTCAGTTGATTGAAAGTTGCTTCGCATTTTTCATCCCACTTGAAAGAGAATTTTTTCTATAGCAAGTGATTAAATGGATGAGTTTTATCTATCAATTGTGCAATGAACCTCCTGATAGATTGGAGTAATCCCTGTAGAGATCTCAACCAGCTGATGTTCTTTGGTGGTGGCATTTCCATGATAGCTTTGATTTTGGCAGGATCCGCTTTGATGCCCTTTTCTGAGACTATGTACCCCAATATTTTTGTTGATGTCATGTCAAACACACACTTCTTTGGGTTTAATCTTACATTGAATTTTTCCAACCGAGTGAAGATTTTTTCTAGAATTTTTAGATGTCCTTCTCTAGTGAATGATTTTGCTAACAAGTCATCTACGTAATCCTCCATAAAGGTATGCATCATGTCATGGAAGATGGTGGTCATTGCTCGTTGATATGTGGCTCCTACATTTTTCAAAGCAAAAGGCATGACGTTCCAGCAGAAGGTACCCCATGGACATGTGAATGTTGTTTTCTCTTGATCTTCTGGTGCTATTTTTATCTAATTGTATCTTGGGAAGCCATCTATAAGTGATAACATGGCATGTCCTGCTGTCAAATCCATAATGATATCAATGTTGGGCAAAGGAAAATCATCCTTTGGACATGCTTTGTTGAGGTCTCTGAAATCAGTACATATCTTGATGTTGCCATCTAGTTTAGAAACTCGTACAATGTTAGAAATCCACTCAGCATAATCAATTGATTGAATGAATCTGACATCTAACAATTTCTTCCATTCTGCTTTTACCAACAAGGCAATATGTGGATGCATTTTCCCGAGTTTCTGTTTGACAGGTTTCACTCCAGGTGGTAGAGATATAAGTGATGCATTATCAAATTTGGATCAATATCTGGCATGTCAGCGTAGGACCAAGCAAAATTGATTTGTCTTTCTTCAAAGAATTTGATGAAGCTTGGATTTTCTTGATCTATCATGGATGTTGCTAGATGTAGGGTCTTCACTATTTTTTTCGTACCAACATTGATGGATTGTGTAGGTTCAATCAACACTGATGATCTTTCATGATAGTGTTTGGGAAGAGTGTCAAATCTCCCATCCTTCGATGCCTCAAAGAGGTTTTCACCGTTAGAAACGCTCTTTATTTTTACTTTTTCTTGATCTAATACTGCCATTAAATGGTTTTCACCATTAGATCTATTTTTGATATTAATTTTGCAGCTGAGAGATTTGGCACCCTCTTGGATTGAAGCTCCGTTATGAGATTTGATGGTGGAATATGTTTCGGTATTATCAGAGCAAAGGAAGTTAACAATGGCATCATTGTTCGAGAATATAGGTACATTAAGTGGCTTAGTTGATTCCCAGTTGATGAGTTCAGGATGTACTAATGGTAAAGAGTCATCAGATTAATTTGATTCAAAGGGAGTAAGTGTTAGGATGACAACATCATCAAGGTTTTTGATAGCAATGTTGAGGTCTAGGATGTTACTCTCCTCCAGATCATCTATCTCGCTCGATGTTTGTTCATCCTCACTTGAGCCATCGATATGTTGTGATCCAATTTCAAGAGGTCTAGACCCTGAGCTTTGTCCCTCCATCCATATGGGGGTATACCTCTATATTACATCAACTTCCTTATCTTGACAAGATTCCTTAGATAATGAATCCCATTCATACTCATTTGAATCAGTTTAAGAACTAGCTTGTAGTTGTAGGATTCACTCAACAACCTTCTCTTTTATATCTTCCTTTGTTTATTCTTTGTAGCCTAGCCCTTTCCTATCTTTTGCATGGAGTGTGAGAGGCTAGATTGGTTCTACAATGCCTTCTTTTCTTTTGCTGATAGGTCCTTGTCCTTCATACCCCATCTTCTCTAAGATTTTTTTTTCCTTTACCATATTGCTCCATTTGGACGTTGGAAGTTGATGCTTGTGATTGTTCTTCGTCTTTGTACAACCAATTTAAAATTTCCTTATTCTCAGATTCATCAGCTTGAGTGCTTGCTTTTCTAAATCTACCATCAAAGAGTGTGATTGGTTGTGAAGATGTTTGTCTTGATGTTGATGGTTGCCCATAGGATCTTGGTGAAGGTAGTAACTGTGAAAGACACAATGATTGCTCAAATGAATATTCCGCCATGCCTTTGTCTTTTAATTGGACATTTTCAGCTTGTTTTGCTAATAAATTTAGTAGTCTTTCATGATTTGATGGAGTACAATCACCAGTGTCTTTGTCTTTTGATTGAGCTTTTTCCTCAAGCTGATTTGATGAAGAATTTAATTGACTTTCATTACCTGATGAAGTAGAGTCTATGAAATGGATTTTCTTTAGCTTCAACCATGGTGTTTTGAGTTTCAAGTTCTTTTTCTTTGAGTTTCTGTGTAGCGCCTCTCATGTTACTGATACTTTTGATACTGCTTGGTGTGTGTTTTGATTCTGTGTGGTTTATCTCCATTCCTGCTATATGTTATCTTATTGGATTCAAGTTTGTAAATAAAGGGATCTTCGTTTCCTTCTGTCCATTGTCATTTCCCAGCCAAGTTCTCCATAATCGACTAATCGACTTTTGCCTGAGATCCTCTCCTTCTTTTATTGTATTTCCCCAATTTAAGTCTTTTTATCTAAAGATTTTATGTATTGGGTTATGCCCAATTGTTTATGTTGTTTTGAATGGATATATATATATATATATAATTATTTATTCATTTTTTTTGTTAAGATAGAGGGACTATTGTTCATACAAACTATTAGATGTTGCAAAATTTGCAAACTCAAACTAAATTACAACATACTTGCCAAGCAAAATGTATTATGGGAAAATAATTATGTTATTTTCGCAAATTCATTTTCACCGGCAATTTTACTTAGCTGGGGGCTCTTGTTTTGTTTTGATGGTGACTGGGAACTGATGCCATACAGCCTACCCCCTTCACCCTCCATCCTTGTGAGGGGTTGCACATGCCACTCTTGGGATGGTTGTGCAACAACCATAAGGCTGTTGTGCACAAGCAACGAAGGAGGTTGCACACCTCCTCTCTTCCTTCTAACCCGTGAATGGTTTTCGACAAGCTTTCCTTTATTTTTATATATATATATTTTGGGCTCTGTGTTTCATTTATATGTATATCTGTTCTTTTTTGTTCGAGAACCCAGTACATTTCAATGCTTTTTAAATTTATATTCTGGTAATTATTATATATATGTGTGTGTGTGTGTGTGTGTTTCTTTTATTCTATGGATTAAAATGCAACAATTAATAGGAATGCAATTTTTTTCTAATTCTGTTATATATATATATATATATATATATATATATATATACGTATGTTTATAGTATATATACGTGAATGAGAAAATATTATAGAAATGTGGAAGCAATAATAATTCTAGAAAAATTAGAATGATGAGAAAATTTATATTGTTTAAATTCTGGTTTAATTATCATTTCAGTTAATCTGTATTTAGAAATAAAGGAATAGAAGTTAGAAAGCAATTCATTGTATTTAGATTCTGAACTTAATAATTATTTTATTAAATCTGCTTTTTATTTAGAAATGATTTAAAAAAATAAAAAATAAATTAGATTTTCTCAATCTTAGAAAAATCAGATCTGTAGAATATTTTGTGTGGGAAAAGAAATAAGATCAGAGAATAGATATAGTTAAGAATAGAATAAATATTTGATTTGTAATGGGTTTTAATAGTTTAAGTTTAATGTTTTATTCTCGAAGTTTGTTTTATGTTTAAATGATCATAGGAATTTTAATTGCCATTCTTTATTTTGTTTTTTAACAAGTAACGAAACTAGATTTTTGGAATTTTGGTGGAATTAATTTGGTAAGATATTTAATGTTAGAAAATTGTTTATTGCCTTGAATTAAACTTGAAGTGTTAGTGAACTCTGTGTATTGGTTTTAGATTTTAATTGATGAATATGTTTATTTGATATGAGACATGTGTTATTTAAATTAAATCTCTTATAGCTTGATGATGTGGCGTTAATTAGTAGTATGTGATATTTTATTTATAGTGTGGATAAGTGTTATCTCTAGAGGCTAGGGAAGTGGTGTGTATGTATTTCTATGGTTGCATCTTTTGTTTTATTTTGATATCATGTGGGAATTGTGTGGGTGGTACCTCTCAGTGTTATGGGTTTTGGGATTCTTTGCATAGTCACGAGATGGTCATGCCTCGTGTGCCTTGTTGTGATTTAAGGTCCTTTGGTTGTACTTGAGGTATCCCATTACTTGACCTTGTTTTAGGGCAACCATATGGGAGAGTGGCTCTTCTTGGGGCCAGTGTACAAGTGGTCACCCTTGAAAGAGTTTCCTTAAATAAGTGAAAACCTAATTAATTTACCTAGTGGGTTGGGTTAGTTAACACATAATAATATTAAAATATGCAACTCACCCTTGCCATTAGTGCTTCCAAAGGTTGTGGACGGGTGGGAAGACCTGGTCGGTAAGGTCACTACCTTGTCTCCATGAAAGGTAAGTGGCTCCGCATGAGTCATCCTATGGGGTGACACCTTGAAATAGGATGTTTGATTAACCATAGATGGAGGTGGCTCCTAGTATTAGGTAGTTTGGTGAATCCATGTAAGGCCATGCAATGACACTCTCCCACTGTGCCCCTTTGTTTTCCCTTGTTCTTGTTGCCTCTGGAGTTGTTTTAATTATTGTTGATTTTTATGTTGTTTTGTGGGCTTGAGTCATGTGATGTTCTCTGTTATGTTTGATGTTGTGGCCGAGGGTTCTTTCTTATTAGCTCCTTGCATGAGGGGTGTTCCTTCAGGATCACAAGGTTGGGTGGAAACGTGCAATGCACCCATTGGGTCTCCAGGCGGTGATTGTGGTGTGGATGTAGTTGCAAATATGTTAGAGCTTCACTCAGAGAAGATTGTACCTTTAAATAATTCAACTCTCTCATTATTGTACTCCTGTATTATGTTGTGCTCTTCCCAATGTTATAAGGGAAGTAGCTTTGTTATGTAACTTTGGTTTCACTTTGTGTTGTACATGTGGAAATATATTCCACGAATGTAATTGGAACTCATAAGTTAAATGTAATGATATGTAATTTATGTTTTCGTTTATCTATCTTGTTCATATGGAATGAATGCCATATCTATTATGTTTAATGCACACTTCTTTCTTTCGCTTTAGTTTGGTTTCATAAATCATTTTTAGTTAGTTTGGGTTCATTCAAGTAACGCACCATGTTACCCCATGGAAACTAGGTTAGTACTTTATGTTATGTGTATGTTGTATAATATTTTAATGTTGTTAAGTGTAATTGTTGTTTTCAAAAAAAAATTATTCTCTTTATGGTGTAGTTGTCCTATGGGGTTTGCATGGTGGGGCGTTACGTTCTGCTTTTGTGATTTGAACGGTCATACAAGTGTTACAATTTGACTAAACTTAGATCTTTGTTTGGAGGAGTGCCAAGGATAATAACTAAGTCAAATAGAATGACAAATTCTATTGAAAAGACTAAGTTAAATCTAGTTATACAACTTCGTTTCATGATGAAGGATGACAGATCTTGATGAGGAAACTTAGCTTAATAATCAGAGGTATGATGGATGTTTAGTAACTTTAAGGTGTTAGATCTTTGTTTAGTTTGAATAATTTCACTTGCAAATGTTAGTTTCAACAAGTTTAAGACTCTGTTGTATCTGAGGAATGGTTATGTGCTGACAAAGATCCTTAATTCTAGTTCAAATTGACGAACAGGGGATGAAATTAGCTCTCTGGTTTTGAATTTAATGGATGTGCCAGAATAGAGTACCTATGCGCTAAAATATGGAATGGATGTGTTGATGAACTGGCTAGATGCGCTAGACTATTCCTCAGATGCGTCAGAGAATGGACTGTGTGCGCTGAACAATGACTTAGATGCACCAAAACATGGACTGAATGCGTTGGAAGGTGGGTTATGTGTGCTAGAAAATGACTCAGATGCACCAAACAATGGACAATATGTGCTAAAAATAGCCAAGGATGCGTTGGATTGCCCCTAAATGTGATTTCAATGAGATTTTTTGTAGGTGAAATGCGCTAAAAGGTTCTGCAAATGCGTTAGTAGGTGGAACATATGCGCTAGAAAATGATTTGGATGTGCTAGAACATGGAATGGATACATTAAAAGATGACTCAAATACACTAGAATACAAGCTCAATGCACTAGAACAAAGAATGGATGTGCTAGTCTGAGGAATGCCACTGTTTTCTGAGAGCTTAATTGATTTTTCTTATTTTTCTGCCAGGGAATTGGTTGTTTGAATGGATGTTCTTCTAAATTAGTGGTTGTACATTTTTGTGTGTGATGTTTGTTTTGAACGTTATTTTGAAACACACATGTAAGACACATCAAACAAGTACAATTCCTAAGGCTGTTTATAACAATATTCACTAGATTCCCACTTGGATTTTACTCCAGCTGTGCTTACTTTTAGCGGATGATTAGAAGCTTGACCATGTTGGCTCCCCTCCATGACACTGACTTCTTGGGTCAACCAAGCTTCAATTCTCATGAATCTCCCATGGTGAACTTTTCATCTCTACTAAAAGCCACAAGAATATGGGACGACTTTAGAGGTTAGACCTCTTGCACCAACAAATAGAATGGGATTTTGGCTTACTATAACAAGAAGGTTTAGTATAGGCATTCCATTCATGGGGGGTTATCCATATGACAAGAGACCATTACTTCCCTTCTTGTCGGAATAACCCTCGTGATACTTGAACTTTCCTCAAGTATCCACACTTATATACCGGGTGGAAGTTTCTTAGCTTTAGCTTGTTCCCAATTTGGGTCGTTCCCTGGGGTGATTACTTTTTCCCACCAGATAGGCCCTCTAAGGATAAAATTACAATAAAATTAAAAGAATGTGTTTGGATTTTTGATCACCCAATTAAGGGGAGAGCATATGCCTACCACTCTACAAGCGCAACATATATGGTGTTCATTTACCTCTTAATTAAACTAGATTCCTAATTTAATCAAAAGAAACAACAGTAACTCCAGCCCCTGCAAAACAACCCTTAGTAGTTTCAGATTATTTATCTTTGACAACGTTCTTATAGTTTCAACAAAGTCTTTGACAATGTTTAAAATAGAGAAATATTAATTAATTCTCAAAATTTTGAGTTTTTGCAAAATAAACCAGATGCGCCAAAACAAACATTAGATGTGCTAAAAGATTACTCCTATCCGCTAAAAGAACTACCAGATGCGCTAGAGAAACTACTAAAGGTGCTAAAATATAGACTGAAAGCGTTAGAAAACCCTCTGTATGCGCCAAAACATAAGCCAAATGTGTTGAAAAATAGACTTGATGCACTGTAACAGGGATCGTATGCACCATAAGATGTTTTAGATACGCCGAAAGAACTCATGATCATGCTAAAAAATTTCACGTCAAAACCTGTAAACACACTTTCTAGAAAACATCAATAAAAACGGGGGCTTGAGCCCCATGGTGGGCACCAGTTTTATTTGTGCAGTGAAATGTGAGTAATGAGTAATAAAAAAACACACATTCAATGAAACGTATTATATTAGAGAATTGAATCACATAATTAATCAAATTCAAAACACAATCAATCCCTAAAACCATTCCATTGTTTCCTATCTCTAAGAATTCCTTGAATCATAATGGCTCTCAAATTTTCTTGCACTATGAATTTTTAGAATGACAACCTAGAGAATGGATGTTGTAAAATGCAAGAATCCTAGTTCCTACATGATTTGATAAACTATGTGATATATTGTAAATGATAATGGATATGATGCTAAAGACTATGATGCAAATGTTGTGTAAAACTACTATGATAATGGAAATGCAACTAATAAACTAAGCCATGATTCTAAATTAATATGCTTCTACTATGCTAAATGCTAGATGCTCTAAATGCTCTAAATGATCAAAGATAATTTTTGCAGAGTAAGTTTGCTCAAAGATATGCTGGAGAATGATGTTTCATTTATAGGATTTCCAAGGCATATTGTGATGTGGCAGGATTCGACGGTCAAGATTTTAGCTTGAAAGATGAACGGTGGAGGATGAAGAAGTTAGAGGGAATCATGTAGAGTGTTCCCTTTAATAGAACACTTTTCCAAGTGTTTAAGAGAATAAATGAGATGGAGGAGCCAAGTGTCCAAAGTTTGTTTCAAATTTGTTGAGGATAATTCCATTTAAAAATTAGAGATATTTAAATTCATGAGACAATTGAGGATGTGGATGATGAGGTGGAGGAGGTTAGAGAGTTATGTAGAAATATGACAAAATTTAATGAGAGGGAATTAATCAAATAAAACAAATTAGTTAGATTTATTTATTTAATTAAATGCTGAAGAAAATGATTTTAGAGAGAATTTAAGAAAGTGAACTATATAAATAAATTTTTCAATTTCTTTCTAAGTAGACGAATTAAGAGGGTTTATTAATTAAATGCCTTGTATTTAATTAATCGATTATCTTGACTGATTTTAGGTGTATACACATATAATATATTATCCCTATACTTTAGCAAACCTTTTGAGATTATTGTTATCAACTGGATTGCACCCGTGTGTGAAAGAAAAAATGCCTTGTGATCCTGTGTAACATGGGAATACTTTCAAGCTGTGGGTACCCTATGTTGAAAGTAGACCTCTAGATTATAGGCCGACTTCCTTTATGATTTTCTAATGACTGACTGTAATTTTGATGAGAAAAGGGAAGAAATGATTGAATTGAATGCATAAACTAAAATTTAAACTGCGGTGATGCACCTAATAATAACTACTATGTAGGTTGTTCACAACTAATACTTAGAGAAATCTGTTAACACAACTCAACTCGGGCACTTCAATCACATAAATATTTCATAAAGAGGCTAGTCTAATCTCTCTCTATGAAGGAAAATGGGATTTTCACAACTTAATAAAGAGGACAAACTGAAAAGGCACAATTTACAACCTGTGATAAGACTGCTTTTGTGTACATGCAACCATAAATGTGATAGAATATTAAAGGTTTCTTGGTTAAAACACATCAAATCTACATCAAAACATTATATAGAGGTAAAACACCAGAAACTGAGAAGGAAAACACATGATTGTAATGAGAACTTGAAGGAAACTCTACAAATGACAACTAAATTAACCTTTAAATATAAACTGAGTTACAAATCTTAGTCTCTCTACAAAAAGGTATGCCATAAGAGATGAAAAATAAGAACTGAGGAAAAAAGAAAGACTTTTTTCCATAAATACAATGATGACATGCATAATGCGCCCAAAAGGAGGAACTCTGAGCTAACTGGAAGTGAGTAAAAGTTGTCCATGCTTCTCATGCGCGCAAAATTAAAAACCCTACAAAAGGGGGGAAAAACTGAAGTAATCCATACTGCAATAGCTCCAAACTCCTCATGGCATATATAATATATCACCTTCATCTTTAGTTCACTTGACCTTCAAAATAATTTAATTCAACAATTATTAAAAATAATTAATGAAATTATTTTAATAATGTGAAATAAACATTACAAATAATGTGAAGGGGCTTACAAAGTGTTATATATATATATATATATATATATATATATATATATATATATATATATATTACTCCTTATGTCTCTCGACCCCCTCCTCAGCTTCATGGGCTCCATCCATATCACAAGGCTTATTGAATTAGAAGTCAATACCCCGACATAATAATTCATAATGACTTTGTAAAAGCAAGGATCAAAATTTTTAATCTTTCAAATGGAGATAAGGTAAAAAATTCAAGGAAAAATCCCTAATCATCACATTCATACACTTGTCTTGGAGACTTCGAGAGTGAAGCTCTCGATCGTGGCTGCCATGCTAGGGTTCCAGTTTGAACAGTGAGTCTTTTGTTGTTTTGATGATTCCTTCCTTTGAGATTCTCCATAATGGTTCCTGGTAAGTTGTCTCCCTCCATGACTCTGGATATTTGCTTTGTTTCAAGGGCTTTCAAGCTTCTACAACCACGACCATAAACATATTTCTAATTGACTCCAGTTGTTGTATCTATTGTTTGATGATTTTTAGCTTTTGAGGCCATTGTTTAAAGATTTATGAAGCTTCTCCTACGGGTTTTGAAAGTGCCCATACTATGAGGCATTCTAAGTGAACTCGAGGCGTGGCTTCCATTGATCATTATTTTCTTTACCCAAAACCTAAACATGTTCCAACCAAGCTCAAAGTGATCATTGCTTCTCATTTTCTGTATATTATGAACTTGAAGACCTTGTGTTTTACTATCGAGGGTTTCATCAGTATTTTCCTTGTAAATAAAAGACATAAAAATAATATGGCACCTCCATTTACACTATGCGTGGTTCTTTTGTATTTTCATAGCTAAATGTAAAAAACTCTTCAAAAACTTTAGGTTATTTTCATCCTTTCTCTGTAGACTTATAAAAATGAGTGGCCACGGGCTTCTATCTCCGAGATTGATTAGAGGTAGTGAAGCAATTTTGGGGTTTCATGTTTTTTTTGTGACACAAGCTCGACCTCCATTATGGGTTTGTACTTCTTTTGCAAATAACAAGGGTTTCTCCCTTCTTTATGGTCATGACCTCTATTACATTTTATTTTCTTGAAAGAAAATAAAAGGAAACCCTCCATACACAAACCTTTGTTCCTTTGAAACCCTTGCTTGAAATGGGTTTTTGGTCTTTCACTGCATGTAGCTTCTATAGGCTGCCATACAACACCGTTTCTCCATATTTTCTGGGAACTCATTTTCAGTGATAAGTTTGTGCAAGATTATAATATGAATGAGATTTCCTGTTGAAACCCTACAATTCATTTTCATTCTTCATGAACATCGATGTCTGTTATAGAATTATATTTCCAATTTTCTTCACATTATCACTGCTTTTGTTGCTTGGAAATTACCTATGGTGCTCTTTTGACTTTGTGATTATGTGAATGGCACCATCTATGTAGCTTCTACTTACTGTTGATGAATTTTTTATGTATATCTAGCTGTTGGTCTTGCAAGCACATTTAATTAGTATTCCCAAGTATCATCTCATAGTGGGTCATTCCCCATCCCAGGATTGTGCATGAATCTTGCCTATAAAAGGAGGTTGTTAACTATTTATGATGAGGCATTGTCAGATTACAATGTGGCTGTCCTTAATTTTCTATTCATGTAAATGAATTTTCCTTGAACTCTATAAGTGTTCCTTATCCTGAATCTTCAAGTTGGCAATGATTCTAATAGTGAATCTCTATAGTATAATCTTGAATCTTTGTCATAAGAAGAGCCATCTAAACTATTCTTGTATGAGAATGGTATGTAAGGAGAAGTCTTATGCCTATATGTGACTGTCCATTTCTCATTCAATCCATGCAAATAATGTTTCATTTCATGTGGTTGTTGTCCTGAAACCCTTTGAGAATGATGAAAAGAGGAAATTCCTTTCTATCTTTGTTGAAGATTGTAAAAGCTATGATTGCCTGTAATTGCTCTTTGATGTTTTGTGACAACAGTCTCATTGCATGACTACCCCTTTGATCCTTTGTGTATTCTCCATGTGTTAATGCATATTGAGGAAGTCTCCTTGGTAACCTAATGTTACCAGAGAAGGAGCACTTGTTTGTATTGTTAAATGATACAAGACCACTTGTTGTTATGAACCTTGATTGATGATTCACCTTTCTAATTAGATGAACAGTTGCTCTGCTTTGGGAACTGTATGCTATCATTGCATACACCTTTTATGCATTGTCATGTGAAGATTGCAATACCTTTAGTATGCTGGGCTCGACCCTTGTGGGATCCCATTTTCCTCCACATACTAAAATGAAAAGAGATTGACTATGAATAAGAGGAGAACCTATTCCTGCACACTCAACAAACATGTTAGATAAAAATGATTCAATATTCCTTCTAATAATGATTTCTCTTTCACTTGATGATCTGATCTTGAATTTTGCACATATATGACAATGGTTGAATTGAATTGATGCATCATAGTTGTAGGTTTTATGTCTGTTGATGAAAACATATGATGAGTTTTTGTATCCTGAGCTCTAACAATTTATTTTCAATCAACTACAAGTTTTGAAGACTGAGTACGAGAGGAGCTGAAGACAAGAAAACCAATCTGAAGATAGGAGGATCAAGACCAATATTGCTAGGCAATGACGGATACAAATTCTCTTTATGTGTTTCTCTCTTTATTCCATGTTCAGATATATAGCTTACTCCTTATTTTGTATGAATTCAATTTAGTCATTCCCATGACTTGTGTGGGAATTTTGAACATTTCTTCTATCTTTAAAGCATGAAACAACAATGTTTATGCAATCTTGTATCTTCCTTCATTTCAAAATGAATAAAATACGACAGTACTATGCAATTTTAATGAATCTTTTGTTGTGAACTTTGCATAATAAATTGAATTCCATTTGAGATGCTTCATTTCTATCAGCATAAAATAAATGTACCTTTCACCTTAAATGTAGCAAATAATCCCAACTCTACCAAACTGGGTTGAAGGTAGAAATTTTGGTAATAATTATATGCAAATTTTCTAGCATGAAGCAACAACATGGTGGTAGCCAAATCTAACAATTTACTTGTGATATTTCATGGATTGAAGAGGGGGATAGGGAGAGAGGGAGAGGGAGAGAAAATGAGAGTGGGGGATAGAAATGGGATGGGGATAAGATATATGTAGATAGGAAGACATACAAAGGGAGAGACAGAGATGGGTAGAGTGAGAGGGGACAAAGAGAGAAGTGGAGAGATGAAAGGCAAGTGAGAGATGAAAAACATAGAAACAATACCTTTCATCTACGTAGTAAAAAAAGTTATCACATGTTTATGAATATGTAGTTCTTGGATATGATAGGTGTCCAAGGAAAATGCATTACTATAGGCTTATAGAATGTTATAGAATCAAAAAAGACAATAGAGAAAACCACAAATATACTAGGGGAGAGGGGCTAATAGTTTCCTAGGTTCTATTGTGGGAGAGAAGTGGCACGTGTTACAAAAATGACATATTAAGTAAATATTTATTGGTAATGGTTAATATTTATATATGAAATCCACATTATAATTATATTTAAATATATACTTTAAATTATGAAATACATTATATATTTAAATATATTTGTTCTTTCTTTTTATTTTATATCTAAAATTTATATAATGCAATATAAAGTATTAAATATACATTAAATATATTATATAATGATCTGGATACATATATTAATTGCACCAAATGCATCTGTGAGAGGGAGCAAGCTACTTTTTGCATCAACCATTAATGTTATGTTAGAACAATGCAAGATAACTAAATATATCATCATATTGTAGGCAAATATTTAATAAAAATTGCAACATGCAAATTCAAACTAGATAACTCGATCAATGATGAGGAAGTAAGGTCAACTACGTCCATTGATAGATCATTGTAATACAAAATAGGGAATAAAATATGGTAATAAAAAAATAATTAGTTTGTTACTTAAGATTTGTGTTCTATGTGAGTGGACTATATCACAACCATGGGGGAATTTTCACACTGAATATTTTACTATGTATGCAATTTTAATTTTAACATATAATGACTCACAATGATAAGCCAATGATCACGCAGGGAAGATATTTTGCAACTCAAATTTGATCAAATTATTAAACTCAAAGCCTTTAATGGGAAAAATATATAGATCATGGTTCTCCATACACATTCTAGGAACTCCTCCGTGATTTGTCCTCATAATTGGAACACCAACCAACACAAGCCACTAAGAAGTTGCCATAATTGGCTCCTTCTCCACAAACATGTCACCAAATAGATATATAGTATTTAATTTTCTCCAGAGAAGGGTGGCTTTTTTTTCTCTCCATTATTGGTGCTTCCTCTACCTTATTAAATGTGTCTTGAACATCAATTTCTTTAGCTTGTTTAGGTTATTATTATCTTTGCTTCCCCTTTCTCCTTGCTTGGATGACTTTTTCCATTTCTATTTTAGTTTAATCTCTCCTTTATAACCTAATTCTAAGGATATTGTTTCCTAGGATTTGAACTTGGTGCCTCTATGAGGAATTATGGAATTGACAATTGATTGTTTAGGAGAGTAGAGCATTGAAAAAAAGTCAACCACTCTATTTAAATGTTTGTTTGGGATGAAAGAAGTACTCATGAATATGATACCGAGGTTTGAATTCTTTGTAGCTTTAACACAAAGCACATAATTTTAAAGAACTAGTTCTAGAAAAAGAGAATGCATGTTACAATTCCAAAGAACTTATGAGAGTTAGGTTTTTGGATAAAATTATCCAAGCTAGGCTTCCACCCAAATTGGGAGGTCATAAGAACAAACTATTAAGCTTATTTTTCCTAGCTTGGTGGATCATGAGAGCTACAAGTTCTTGGACCATACGCTTCCTATCTCTAAAATGAAGCTTCACACACACATTCAATCCATCATCAATCAAAGATATACTTTGCACACCTCTATCAAACTCTCCTTTTGTCATATCATTGTTAAAGAAGGCTTTGTGAGATAGTTGTAATTGATGGAGCCTAGAAGTTGCTATGAGAGCCTTGTTTGAAGAGGCCCAGGAGAAAATAAAGGTGAACACATTCAAACTTTGCTCCATCATCTCTTGTCATATTATAATGAAAATTTAGTCTGATCCTTTCAACATATGGAAGAAGCTCACAAACGACTATATCATCATGTCTAAAAATATCACAGTCATCTTGAAAAATAGGATTCTAAATAGAGACTATTGATCATGCCCTCTACATGTATCAATATACCCCCTTGATATCCTTTTCGAGTTAATATGCCTACTTAACACATTTGTATCTTGCTATGAATACCTTATGTAGATCCAATAGCTTCATTGGGAATATACATGACATGAAGCAACAAATATGGTGGAAACAAGTGACATTTACAAAAATTTCCAATAATGTATTATACTCTACAATGTGGTCTTTAGAGATTTCTTTTGCCAATGTATTTTCTGTGTATGTTTTATTTTATATACTAATACTAATTGAGGCCTTGTAGACATGGGTGATGTTCATGATGTCTCTTATAGTGATGGAGGTCTAATTTTTAATGTAAAAAAATTAACAAAATTTTATTTTATTAAAAAATATACTAATAAAATTAAATTCTTAATCACAAAGTTGTGTTATATGAATTATGAAAAATAGTTTTTCAAATAAATATAATGAGACAAACTAAACAGTGTAATAATTTTATTGGATATTAATGAAGACTTTGTCTTGTATGAAGTAGAACACTCAAAAGATTAAACGGTGCCAAAATATGTCACCAAACTTATAAATTTTAACAAACTTTACAAATTAACTTTCTAGATTTGGTTTATGTTTGAACTTCAAGGTGATCAACCACTTTAACAACTTCTCCACTATAAATGTCACATAAGTAATGACTACTAATACTCCCATTCAAACCTTGTGGCTTTGACTTTTGTCACATCTCTCTATTAATTGAATAAAATTTACATAGCTAGAAAGTGGAGCAAAGAGAGCATAAGAGATTGAGAGATGGAGGAAAGAGAGAGATATAGAGAGGACAAAATAAACAAATGGAAAGAAAGAACTAGAGAGAGAGGAAAAATAAAGAATGAAAGAAATAGATATATGGAGAGACAAAAAAAGAGATTTAATAATAGAAAAATAAATAATAGAAAGGGTGAATGATAGAGAGAGTAGAAGAGAGAGAAACAAAGACAAGAAAAATAGAGACAAAAATAAATAAAAGAAGATAGATAAAGTTAATGTAAATGTATGAACACCCAATCTAAAACTGCCACTTGTTTGTCAAGTCTTTGATTACACACAAATTCATTTACTTAATGCCGTATCATGACCTATTTTTTGCATAATTATATACAAAATAGAAAACAAATTTCTATTTAACCTTCCATTGTTTGACATATTCATTACACACCAAAATGAGACTCCTAGATTAAATCTTAGATGAATAAGTCTACCAAAATAATTAAATAATAATTTAGAGTCAAAACATTTAAAACATCAACTCCAAATAATATTCGATTGAAAAAAAAGAGAGTTCGTCACACGTTTATGCTCGACAATATTTTTAAACTACTTTCTATTTTTCTTCGAAATTTGAATCTACACTATAATACAAAAGCTACCTTGAAATTACCCGCGTCATCTCACAATATTTAAAATCTTATATTTTTTTTCGGAAACTCCAAATGTTTTTGAGATGGCCGCAATGTAACAGACTGAATTAATCTGCTTTTTTTTTGCCTGTGTTGTCTTCGCTTTTCCATCCGTTGCCTAACGGTAGGACTGATTATGAGATTTGTATTTTACTGCAGCGAATTCCGAGTTTTCTGCATTCCAACGATTAAATCATTTTGCTTCTCTAGTCTACACTACTATGATTTATTTTTGTGTGTGGTTGTGAAGGGCTCTTGGCTTTTCTTTGTCTTTTATGTGTGCTTTAGAATTAAAATGAACAGTGCAGAGAATTTTAACGAGAAATTTGGAATCTTCACATTATTTTAATTTGGCATCATTTTTAATAGGTATGGTGTTTCTTTTGGGATTTTTTCTTTAATGGTTTTTTTTTTTGTTGTTAGAATTTTTTTAATATCTGATCACTTGATTTTTTCAGGGGCAAGTTTTCCAAGGGTGTAAGCTAATTGTGCTGGTGCAGGGCTCATCAGGAGAAAGGTTCGGAAAACAAATTCAAACTCCAGGTAGATTACGTTATTTAATTGTTATTTCTGTTTTTATTGTTCTTAAAGATGTTGGGATTTTAGGGTTGATTAAATTGTACCGTGTTTTCTTTTATTCTAAATATAAGCAACCCCATAATTATATGTTTTTTTTCTACAAAATTTGTTTTATTTTTACATTGCATGTATGAATATCTATCACCATTTTATTGTAAAATTGTCTTGAGATTATTTAAAATTACACAAACAAGGACATGGCAAAATGTAAGGGTTAATATTATCATTTTCAATACCATTATCTTAAGTACCTGCCCATTTTTTTTTCTCTGCAAAGTTTGTTTCATTTTTATATTGCAAGTATGAACTTCTATCACCATTTTATTGCAAAAATGCCTTGAGAGTATTTATAACTACACAGATAAGGACATGGCTCAATGTAAGAGTTAAGATTATCATTTTCAATTCTGTGATCTTAGGTGTCTGCCCCTTTGATGTAAATTTTATTTAGTTAATGGTTCCATAAAGGGGGTTGGCTAAATTTTTTCAGAAGGGGCTGCTGAGTTCTTTTAGATTTTTAAATCTTTTCTGTCAAGAAATCTTAAGTGAGGAATTTTAGATAAAATATACCAATATATGCAAGTAGAAAGTAGAATTAAAACATATGTCATGCAAACTACCGTAGAGACATAAATGTTCTTAAATTGGTGGAGGAAAATTTCAGTCCCCTCTCTCCTGTACTAAACTAAAGTTTTCATAAATATAAGACAATTCTACAGAGAAAAAATCAGTTAACCTTGTAGCTGCATTTTTCAATTCGGAACAGGAGTAAAACATAGGAGTCCAAGTCCCTTTCATAGGACCACATTATAAGAGTTGATTTTGTATCCTTGGCTCAAATTCTTTCATAAGATTGTTGCCCAAATATTTATGGTCTATTTCCATTTTTGTAGTGGTATCTGAATTTTGAAAATTTTGGGCAGAAAACTTGGTCTTCATGTTACCTGCACTTAGGAAACGTAAAGTGATGCATTGGCAATTTTTAGTCCTTGTAGGGTATTTGAAATTTTTGAATATTCTTGTCTATAGTTTAAGTTGTGGTTTTTTCTTATTTCCACATTATCCTTCACTTAGAAAACATGGATTAATGTGTTGACAATATTTGGAAAGTTATCTTCTCCTTGGAAATGGGTTTCTTGCATGACATTATCATTAATAAATCAGGTCCATTGATAGTTATATTGACAAATTTTAATCCTTGACACGTAAAATCTTTTGTAGTATTTGAAATTTTTGAATTTTTTTGCTATGCATTAAGGTGTAGTTTTTTTGTCATTGCATTACTCTTTACTCACAAAACATGAAGTAATGTGTTAACAATCTTTATAAAATTAGGTGTAATAACTGTAATGGGCTTCTTTCACAACAATACCATAAACAAATTTTAGGTGTAATAATTGTGATATCAACAATTTTTAAGCCTTGACTCATAAAGTCTCTACATTACCGCTTCACATACAAAACATGGAGTAATGTGTTAATTATCTTTGTAAAATCTTGTTCTCCCTAGAAATGGGCTTCTTGCATGAGAGTAACATTGACAAATTAGGTGTAATGACCATGATATCGACATTTGACAATTACTAGTATCAAAGACTAATAAAGAGGTGGAACTCTATTAATTTTTATTGTGTATCTAGTAATCTCTGGTAATGCTTTATTTGAGTCAACCTTATTTAATATTAAAAGTCTTTATGGCATGTTTTTGTTCAATGTTTTCATGATCCATTTGCAATAATAGTCATGCTATAAAAATTCCATATAGTTGCATCCAACTTCATTTGAGGAGAAATTCTATCACTATTTTTTGCTTTGTTACCAAGTTCGCCAGTCTGAGGGGCAAGTTCGAGTCCGGTTCAAACTTGGTTTGGGTTTTGGGCCGGTCCACTTGTGGGTGCTGCAAATTGAGGCTTGGTTCGTTTGGGACCTGGGTCGAACCCGGGCGAACCGAGTTCAAACCCAGGTTGAACCCAAGTCGAACCCAAATAGAACCTATAGCCCAGGCGATATGACAACTCCCTTTTTTGCATTTTTTAATTGTTTTTGGAGTTTGACCTTGACCAACACCCAATGGAACCCTAAAAGTGACTTCTAAATCACACTAAACACCAAAACTACCTCATTCTTGTTCATTTGTTTTGCAAACAAGCACTTTCATTTCAAGAGGCCGAGCATTCATTTTTGCTTGTTGGATTGACAAAGGGATTTGAAGATTGACCATGAATGATATAGAGCATATTGACTTGGATGCTTCCACTTCCCACCATATTGCATATGAGGAGTCCGATAGCCAGTATGAGCACGATACTAGTGCTAATGACAATGCCACTGGCACTGCTTGTGATTCATCTAGTCTTCCTACATCATCTAATGTCAATATTGACATTGATGATTTAGACAATCCATTTGATGATTAAAAGTATTGTAATATTGAACTTGAAGTTTGAATGATGAATACTTATCATGCATGTTTTAAATGACATTCAGGTTTATGGTGGTTTTGTTGTTTATATGATGTTATGTGATATTCTAATCTTAGTTCATGCTTCTAGGCTGCATATATATATATTTGATTTTTACATCTTTTTTGTACTAACAAACCCAAACCCCAAAATTTTTTTAAGCCAAACCCGCGAATTGAACCCGCAAACCCGAACTTGAACCAGTACCTGAACCGAAAACTTAGGTTTTTTGTATGTATTACAATTGTTTTAATGGAAGTTTTTTGTTATAATTTTTTTTGCTTGGCTAGCCTGTAACTTTACGAGTCTTCTATAGCATGCTTTTCAATCTTTGTTTCTGTGTCACATTTGCACTTTCAAGTCATAGATCCATTGTAATATTATAAATGTGTTTTATACTCTCTTTCATTGTACCAATGGTTCTGATTATGGAAAATGCAAACTTTTGAACAATGAAAATGTTTTGAATGTTTTTGAAAATTCTCCCTTAAATATTTGGTCTATATGACCTTCATTTATGAAATATGGAGAGTTGTGTTCATAGTATTTTCAAAATCCTTCACTCTCTAGAAAATCACTTTTATCAGTATGATTTACAAGCTAAGTTTAAAAAGTGATATCTACTTTGACAATTAGAAATATTAGAGATGAAAATGAATGATAAGGTGAAATTTGATTATTGTTTTCTCATATATGTCTTGCATTTTTGAGCTAATGGAAAATTTTCTTGCTTATCCAAATGTTAGGGGTCATCCATAGCATATTTTTGATTGTTGTTTATGTGCTCCATTTTTAAAGGATGTGGGCATCTTCATTTATAAGTCATAGTCATAGTAGTGGGATGCTTGGACTCAGGTGCTTGCAAATTCTTTTATTGCAAGGTGAAAGTTTCTTTTTATTTGTGTTGGTAGCTTTGTTGTTTATATGCTTTTCTTTTTGACTTATATGCTAATGAGCTAGGCTTGCTGGTTTTCTGTTTTGGTTTAAGTTGCATACTCTCAGATAGTTTAGAACACTAGTCTTAACACCTAGCAACACACCTCATAAATTTTTTTCTAAGTTTTGTAGGTTGTGGTGACTCCTTGTATTCTTGTACTTTGTATAGTTAGACCCTCCTTGCCAAGTTATTTGCACATATTTTAGTTCTTTCACCTACATTTTGGCATGCTTGGTGCAAGACACCACATATTCTATCCTTTTGTTTGAGGTTTTTTTGTGTAGGTATGGAGACTCTCTTCTCACACAGGCAGCTTTAGAGATCATGAACACTCACATATAGGGGAAATGAGCATCATTGAAATCACTTCACTTGATATCCTACCTAGTCCATGATTGTGTCTACATACAATGATGAAGATGATTATCATTTGCATGTCACATGGATCTTTGGGAGGATTCTTACATAGACCACTTGGCATATCATGAGCTCTAGCATAGAGGGATAAATAGTCTCACTTAGAGCACCAAACTTGACCTCCTACCTAGTCTATGATTACATCTATGTGCAAAAATGAGGATGATTCATCATTCTCATTGTGTATGAGATCTATATCTAAGGAGGCTTTCCCCTTGATGACTATCATGAGTCTCACTTAGAGCACCTAACTTGTCCTCCTACTTGGCCTCTAATTGCATCTACATGTGATGATGAGGATGGTTGCAATTTCCATTGTGTATGAGATTCATCTCCTAGGAGGCCTTCCTCTCGATGATTATTCTCAAGGCAGCCTCCACCTAGAAGGCCTCCTTGATTGCTAGTAGGAAAAATATCACCACCCAAGAGCTTGGGTGGGGGGCCTATTCCCTATCTCAAGCCTCGAGATATATATCTTGGAGGGTGTCCCCCAAGGGAATTGACCACATGGATATCCCCATCGTACCCCTCAATGACTATCCATAGGTAAACTTCACCTAGAAGGCCCCTTTACATATCACCATTTGGAAGACTATCATCACCCTAGAACTTGTAGGGGTCATGTTCTTGATCTAGAACTTGTGGGCAATATGATTATTCATTATATAGGAATAGTGGCTAGATCACTCATGTGAGTGGTCAACACCACCCCACATTAGCCAATTCTAGGAATATTTTCATAGGAATGCCTTAGCTTCTAGGTTCTTACTTCATTGCGTGAAATTTCAAAGTTTAATCAAACCTTTTCCTTCATGATGGATTTGGCACAAAAGGAAGTCTTAACTCCCCATGCCAAAATGACTCCCCTTCTTCACCTACTTTAATGGGACATCAACCTTCATAATGGGTTTGACACATAGGGATTTTGATGTAGAGGGAAAGGAATTTGCAGCAAAAGTACAATGATCAATGACTTGTTTGACAAATTGTCTCTTCCTAGTAGCCCTGCTTTTTGACAAATTGAATGGGACAACAAATTTTGTGGAGGTTCTGGGGAATCTAATCACACTTTCAGATACCTTTTATGGAGATATAACTCCTATTACAATGGAATCCTCCAAAATGAGACAAAAGGCCTTCAAAATGGATTGTTATCAAACCTAAAATTAGCCCTCCAAGTTGCCAAAACTGAGTGTTTTTGAGATAATGACCTCACATGTGCCAAATTGGTACAAAAACTATTTGAACACTTAAATTATGTTACCAAAGACCTACAGACCTAATTTTATCAATTGGGTAGGTGTATTTCTCCCAAAACTCAAATTTCTTGCTTAAAACCCTAGGCAGGGTTTTGATAGGGCAGCGAGTGAAAAAAATTCATTTATGATTGAATATCCACTTTCAAGACCTCAAATCAAATGCATTAGGTCTGTGTGAACCCTTAACAACTCCAGCAACAAGAAAATCAAACAAAGAACACCAAAATATACTTGTTTTGCAAAAATGGAGGTTTAAAACACTAGTAACACCCTACCAACATACCTGCAAACAAAAACTTCATTCCATTTCTTTCCAGAAAGACATCCAACTCATTTTTCCATGCTTTTTAAAGTTAAACGTAACCCTAACTACTTACCTCATCCCATGCAAACCCAAGTTATAAATTAAGCATTCCCAAACCCCTAATTAGGTACTTGGGTTTGAGTAAAAACACCAAAATGTGAATTTTATGAATGATTATTTGTCCAAACTTAAATAAAAGCCTTCTAACATATGATTAAACACCTAACACTATATTTTAATGCAAATCTATAACAATAGAAAATGATGCTTCTACATCATACTCCCAAGGAGCAAAATGTTGGCTCATGAGGTCTTCAAGGTTACTCCCATGCTTTTTGATGTTTGATTCTGTCATCCAAGTAGAATCCTCTATTGAATGAACTTTCCACTTCACTAAGTACTGGTAGTACTCTTTACCCCTTGTCTGTTTAAAAACTTGCTTGTCTAGAATAGCTTCTAGTTCTTCCTTGTTGGATTTTGGCAATTGGTTTGCGCATTTCCTAACTGATATTTGCTTGCTCTCAGCTGTGTCACCTTCATCATCACCTTCTTTGTATGGATACAAGTCTGCAACATTAAATATAGGAGAGATTCCAATACCACTTGGCAATTCTATCTCATAAGCATTGTTAGAAAACTTTCTTAACATCTTACAAGGACCAATTTTCTTCATTTTCAGTTTGTTATACTCACCTTTTGGAAACCTGTCCTTCCTCAAATGAGCTAATACCATGTCTCCAATCTGAAGATTAACCTCTCTCCTCTTGAGGTCTGCATGTTTCTTGTATTTACTCACACTTGCCTCTAACTGTTTCTTGACTTGTTCATGTACTTCTTGCATAGCAATGGAAAAATCCTCTCCCTCGACACTTCTTTTCTCCATTTTTCCTAAATCCCTCAACTCAAAAACACCTCTGTGATGTGAACCATAGACTATTTGAAAAGGACTCATACCTGTACTCCTATTAGGTGAATCATTGTAAGCAAATTCTGCTTGTGGCAAGATGAGATCCCATTGTTTTGGATTGTCCTTTGTTAAGTATCTTAGTAGATTACCCAAAGTCCTATTGACTACCTCCGTTTGTCCATCACTTTGAGGGTGGTATGCTAAACTAAAATTCAAATTAGTGCCCAACTTCTTCCACAAAGTCCTCCAAAAGTGTCCCACAAATTTAGTATCTCTATTTGATATAATGCTTAGTGGAATCTTGTGTAATCTAACCACTTCTTTGAAGAACAAATCAACAATATGAGTAGCATCTCTTGTGGTCTTGCATGTTATAAAATGAGCCATTTTAGAAAACCTATCTACTATAACAAAGATTGAATCATGGTCTCTTTGGGTTCTAGGTAGACCCAAAACAAAATCCATACTAATGGAGTCCCAAGGTCTGTTTGGGATTGCTAAAGGCTGATAAAGACCTGCATTTGTACTCTTTCCCTTGGCATATTGACACACTTTGCACCTTTCTACAAACTTTCTCACATCTGATAGCATTTTAGGCCAAAAATAATGAATACTTAGCTGAGCTAAAGTCTTATCTAGGCCAAAATGACCAGCAAGACTACCACAATGCTTTTCTCTAATTAAATTTTCCCTCATAGAACTCCTTGGTACACATAACTGTGATCCTTTAAAAAGCAATCCATCTTGCAACATGTAGTCCATCCAAGGTTCTCTATTCCTTATAGTTGGTTGTTTACACACCTCATAGGCTTCTTGGAAATCCAGATCGTATTTGTACAACTCTTTAGATACTATTCCTCCACTTTCTATCTGAATTTCTCTTATGAGTAAGGCTCTCCTACTCAAAGCATCTGCTACCTTATTGGCTTGGCCTTTTTTGTGCTTGATAACACAAGTGAAATTTTGCAAAGATTCCACCCATTTCATGTGTCTTTGACTTTATTTTGGTTGATTGGTTATGAATTGCAGTGCATGATTATCAATGAAAATAACAAATTCCTTAGGCATCAAATAATGTCTCCACTTCCTTAAGGTTTGAACCAAAGCATAAAACTCAAGATCATAAGCTAAATACCTCTTTTTTGCATTATTTAATTTCTTACTAAAGTGTGCAACAGGTCTACCTTCTTGACTTAGGACAGCTCCAATGGCTACCTGTTGGTGTGTGTTTTTAATACCCCACCGAACACAGAATAAAAATGCCCAAAGGACACTCTATCCTCTCTTGAAAAGTTAATGCGTATGCTGAGAAGATTATGCAATAACTCCAATGTTTCTTTAGTCAGGTCATGACATGTGGATAAGACCGATGGGCGTTGTGATTTGCTGGTAATCACAAGGGGACTTACGTTAGAGTTTATTTGCAAGTTAAGGACTTAGACGGTTTTGACATTGAGGCTCTTTCCATCGGGTATTTCAAAATTTCCAAAAAAACGGCAAAAAGAAGAGGGTTTAGAGGTCTAAGCTACGCCTAAGAACTCAAGAGACGGCAGTGACTAGATAAAATTGGAATAACCACACTTTGTTTTGCCTCCTTTAGGACAACTACGCAAAGCGGATGCAATCTTCAATGGAGGTGATAATGATTTTCATGTTTGAATTAACAATTATCCAAACGGAAGTTAAGCATCCACAACTTAATAGCTCAGGCTAACTTTACACATTGAATACAAATCATCTATTCAACAAAAGTATGAGCTTAATTTCATCCACCACTGCTATCAAATCTATCATTCACTAACAAACATACAAATAAAATACTAGTTTAACTTTACTCTAAATGTTGAAGGAGAAGATGTAAACCTCGCACACTATTTGAAAACAAAAGTGGTTCTAAGCAAATCATGCACTAGAGCTTTTATTAACGGAAATAGTCTTATCGCAACAATCTCATACTACTCACTTCACAAATTGAAAATGAGAGCACGCAAGTTTATATAGAGTTCCCAAAAATGAATAAATGGCTCAGATTAAAATGAGCCAACGGCCAAGATTGAAACAAATAAACCCTAATTAGGGTTTCCCGAAATAACATCAGTGAACTAAGAGTTGACAAGGTGAGTTGGCGCCTGGAGCTATTTTCAAGGAATTCCATCCCTATCCTCCCGCGTTGCCGTGTGTTCAATGAATCTAGACACGATTGAGGCAACTTCTTTGTCATGTCCCCTTCGTGACATCTCTGAGTACAGATTGGCCTATCACACGACCCTCGTAGGCCATAGACTGGATAGAGGGTCACTTCGGAGCTTGGCTCAGCTTCAGTTGGCAGATTTTGATCAGTAGGCTTTCGTTTGGGCTCGATCGGAGACTTCTTGCTGAGTTGCTATTTTTAGCAGTTCCTGGCAGTCAGCGTGGGACCCCTGCTATTTTTAGCAGTATGGCTTTGGCGGCATTCAGAATCACTTCAGTGTTCGTCAGCTTCAGACGGAACAGTCATCGGATGAGTAACGAGAGAAATATTAATATTTAATTGTATTAATTAAATATTAATTATTTAATGATTATAATATAAAGTTATAATATTAAATTATAACTTAAGTGATTCTTCTTGAGGGGTGCGCCATCATCAGAGGGGGCCAATTTTTAATTATATTTTATAATTAAAAATTTGAGTTGAGACTATTGAAAAATTAAAAAGAAGAGAAGTCGAATTTTTAATGAACCCTATTATTGAGGAAATCGCACTTTTGAGAAATATAAGTCATTTACATTGAAAATCGAGCCATTATGTGATTATTGATATTGAAATTGATCAAGTCTTGTCTGAGCACAGAACCTTAGGGTTTGAAACTCGACTTCATTGGGGAACGAGCCATCTCCATTGAAAGCAGTTCAGAGGGTGTGAGATATCACCTGATTTATTGCCAGCAGAGGAATTTCTTCACTCAGAGGAAGTTGCAGAGCATCACAGTTAATAAATACTCAGGGTTTTTGATTAGCACTTCATCCAGCAGAGGTTATTGCACAGAGGCGCCTATATTCATCAAACCTGGAGATTCTCCTTAGGGCCGTACATTATATTTATTGCTGCTGTGTATCAGGCCGTACCTTTTTGTACCAGGCCGTACTACCTTCAGAAAGGGCGTATCTTCTCCTTGAAGCAAAACGCCTAACTTGGGATCAGTCTGTCACTTCCATCTTGGGCGCCTATATCACTGGCACTAATCTGGATCTTCAGACGGAGGGAGAAAGAAGTTCATTCGCAGCCGTACCAATTATTACCAGTTGCTGATTACCAGGTTCTTTTAATAAAATATTGCTATTTCTTTATTGCATGCTACCAGATCATTATTGTATTGATTCTATCTGAGCAATAAAAGATGCGCCTACAATAGAACTTGCATTTTCTATCTATATTGTCCGTTGAGTATTTTATCTAGATTTTATATCATTTATTATCAAAATCGCAATTTCTCAATTTCATGCAAAAAACCCAAAACCACAAAAAATCAAAAAACTTCAGATAACTTTCAGAAAATAGACAGTATCGGAAACAGGGGGGAACAAGGGGTTTCTACATTCTTCCATAGTGACTTGTGAAGCATTCGATCGTGAACTCCAACCGTCTATTTTGGTGCATCGACAAAGATGTCTTCACAGCTCAGCCTTCACAAGATTCTCAGTTTCTAGGAAGTTCGCCATTTTGGCCCAGTTACGCTTCAAGATAGGCCCAGATGATAGCAAAACTTTCCCTGTATCTTACCCTTCAAAGCCTCCGGTACAATTACGTTCTCTGTATGACCTCCTTGTCCAGGGATGCCGGCAACCATGTTAGGACCCAGTGCGGACTTCTCCTAATCTGCTCTACTTTGCAGGCCTCATCGACCTTTACTCTTTCCAAGACCTCTCCTCGTGCCGTCAAAGCCCAATACCAGGTGTGGAAATCGTAAGTTGCTCCCGCTGCAATGATGCCTCCATCTATCAGTTCTTGCTTTGGAACCCCTTTCAAAATCCTAAGGCAAGGAATTATTCTTTCCTGTACATCCGAAAGGCCATCCCACAATTCTGCCAAGGCGACCAGTCTAGAAAGTAATGAAGTGGCCTGATCATAGACCAAGGTCAACTTCTCCATGAACGCATTAGCTTTCGTGCCTTTGACTGCTATCCACTTTTTAGCCTCTCTAGCCGTGATCTTGTCTTCTTCTATATCCTTCGCTGCCTCTTGTGAAGAGTTCGGGAGAAGGGGAGCTGCCGTTTCATCTTGATCAAGTGGCTTGATCAGATGTTGTATATACTCCTTCAAGCGCTCGATCTCCTGCTGGCACTCTTTCCTCTTTGCCACTTCCTTCGCCAACCTCGACTTGATGTTGGACACTGAATTGTCCAAATCTTCAACTTCCTGGCCCTTTGTGGTTGGACCCACGTCGATGGTAGTGACAGCGTACTCATGTGGGGCTATGTTTTCCTGTGGCTTGTCCATTGTTGGCACTGCAATCTGTACGGTTCAGTTGCCGACCTCGTCCCTTTGTATGGTTGAGAACTTCTTAGCCGGCTTCTTGACTGAAGTTTGTGTAAGTCTGGCCAAGAAGTCTACAGTATCATCCTCTTCTTGTTCTTCCACTTGCACCTGTATTTTCATCCTTTCTTTTAGCCAGTCCAGGATTGTGAGCTGTTCCACGCCATCTTCTTCCGGCATACCTTCTCTGTTGGGAGCGTCCAAAATTCCTTGAAGGGCTAAAATCATTCCCTCCTGAAAGTCATCATTTTGGGCGCCCATATCATCATCAGACCCTAGTATTTCTGTGCCTGTGGGAGACGGCGGTTCATCATCGTCCAGCTGAGGCTCCACATTGTCTTCGGGAATCGGAGAAGGATCCCTAATGTCGGCTAATGAAGCATCAACGGTAGCCAAAATCTCCTTGATGTTTCTAGATGCGACAAAGTGTGAAGGCTCTACCCTTGTTTGTTTTTGAATCGGCTCCTTGCCTACAACTATCTCCTTCCTTTTCCTCGAAGTAGTAGCTTCTATCATGTCTATGCCCTGGGATGCTTCCGCATTCGAAGAGTAGGATTCCATCTCGCTCAACCTATCATAGGTCAGCATCACCTTCATCCGCCTTAGTTCCTGGATCTGCTGGTCGACTCACCATTGTGTGTACTTGACGACTGGTCTCATCAAGGTGTTCAAGTCGGCATGTTCGAGTTCTGACCATCTAACAGTAGGCAAGGGAAAGCTCTCATCAAAGCACGGCTGTACCTGCTTTCCATCATCCTCCAGCTGATCAAGCACTCGACAAAGCTCTATCGCGGTTGTGACCTTTTTCACACATCACCCCATCAAGATGGGGACCCCTTAAATTTTGCTCCAGTCTGGTCTTTTGGCTTTGGTTCGCTCTCTCTCTGGTCTCTGGTCCTTCCGGGGATTGTCCCGTCGTTTGACCCGAGTTGAAATATTGGTCAAGTCTGTGTAATTAGGGTTTTCATCCTTCAGGCTTATTTAAGGTCAGACTGAGTTATAAAATTGAAATCCAAGCTTAGCGCAGCAGTCAGAAGACTTCCAGCAGAGTCCCCCTAAATTTTCACTGTATTCTGGCAACTTACTATTTTTAGTAAGTATTCAATTTGGGACTATTTTATCGAGATTTTGGAATTCTGTCAGTTCCACCGCATCCGGGTAACTTCAAGCTGTCTACACGTAAATTTTGAGCCAGATCAGACGGCTTACTATTTTTGGCATTTTGGGCTTTAAGAGCCATTTTCAGGGTTTCCACATGGGCTTTTCAGATGCATGTCTGGAGAATCCTTCTGGGTTTTCCAAAACCTTCGCAGTGATGTAACATGCAAACCGAGACAACCACTTTCGGAGTTCAGCCTTCGGAGGCTATTTTTAGGGTTCGCATGCAGTGTTTTTCAACGCATGTCGGGTTTTTCTTTATGGGTTTTTCGAGAGCTTCACAACGGTGTGACTTGCAAGCGGAGAAGATCGAATTTTGAGGACTTACTATTTTAAGCCAGTGTATGCATGCAGACCAGTTTTCTGGGTTTTTCTGGGTTTTTTGAGATCCCGCGGGCAATATGACATGCAAAACCATCCGGTAGTGGATGAGTCACTTTTCAGGCAGTTTCTATTTTTAGCAGGTACACTCCGGCAGCCGCCCAACACTCCAGTCCAGCAAGCAGAACGACATGCAGAAGGAACGAAGTCAAACGGAGACCGTTCGGGATACATGCAAATCAAATTAGGGTTTCCACTTTTATAGGGAAAAAAAAAAAAAAATAGCCGAAACAAAGTACCCCACCCATGTCAGCACACTTCAAGGTACCGGCTGGCAAAATTTGAGCAAAGTCGGAGAACTTACTATTTTTAGTAAGTCAGAGCACGGCTATAAATAGCAGGTCTGCACCCGAGGTTGGCGTCCGAGTAACCCTCAAGCTATCAAGATCAAGCGTTGCAACTTTCAGGCAAAACGGAGCTACTAAAGTCAGAAAGTCAAACTTACTATAAATAGCATGTGGCTATAAATAGCAGGTCAGGGCAGAGGACTGACAAAACAGGTTCACAAGGCAGAGAATATCATCTGATGAAATTTTCAGGCAAAACGGAGCCTTAGAGGTTGAAAATCAAGGGATTTGCTAAAAATAGCACAACTTGCTAAAAATAGAATGCAAGAGCAGGAACAGGTAGAGGCTTGAAAATTGTCTAAGGTAGAAATAAAAGTAGACCCATCAAAATGCGCCCTCAAGAAGAGATGCCTTCAAAACGCCTAAGGCATAAAACAGAAGCTCACACCTCAAAATGCGCCCAAAGAGGAAGGAGAGAGGTGAAAAGTTTCTAAGTCATGAAAACGAAAGTGGAACCAAGGAAATGCGCCCATGGTGAAAATGAAAGCTCACATGTTGAAATGCGCCCACCTAGCAAAGCAGAAGCATGGGGTCTCAAATGCGCCCACCTCAAGGATTGAAGCCTTGAAAAGTTTCTAAGGCAAAAACAAAAGCTCACCTAGTCAAATGCGCCCTCCTCAAGGAGAGATGCCTTGAAAAAGTTTCTAAGGCAAAAACAAAAGCTCACCTAGTAAAATGCGCCCACCTCAAGGAGAGATGCCTTGAAAAAGTTTCTAAGGCAAAAACAAAAGCTCACCTAGTAAAATGCGCCCACCTCAAGGATTGAAGCTATGAAATATTTCTAAGGCATAAAACGAAAGTGTCAAGGGTGAAATGCGCCCTCTAAGACATGAAATGAAAGCTTGGCCTAGCATTTGCGCCCATGATGAAGAGGAGATGGCCGAAATTTTTCTAAGGCATGAAATGAAAGCTTGGCCTAGCATTTGCGCCCATGATGAAGAGGAGATGGCCGAAATTTTCCTAAGGCATGAAATGAAAGTAGAGAGGTCAAAATGCGCCCAAGGCAAGATAAAGTGGCTAGGACTTGGAGAAATTTCTAAGTCAAAGAAAATGAAAGTTCAAGACCCCATATGTGCCCAAGGATATTCTAACTGTTTGAGAATTTTCTAAGTGAGAAATCAAGGCTTGCATGAGTAAAATACGCCAAGGTTGCTGGAGAAAATTTCCTAAGGCAACAAAATAAAAGTAGACACATGAAAGTGCGCCAGAGGTGTAAAGTGAAGGAATTTTTTTGAAATAAATATTTCATCAAAATGTATACGCCTATGGTAGAGAAAGTGTTGGAAAATTTTTTCTAAGTGATATAACACTTCACTAGGGAAAAATACGCCCTTGGCATGGAAGGATGATTTGATGAGTTTTAAAATTCTCCGAAGGCAGTTGAAAGTTAACGAATCTTTTTCAAGGGGAAAATTTGATATCGACGAATATTTTCCATGGGTCAAGTGAAAATCAAATGAACCCGCTTAAAATGCACCCATGAGTTAGCAGAGTTTGAAAATTAATTTCCTAAGGGAAATTTTAATATTTTCAGAAGAAATTCGTTTTGCCTAGATTATTTTCCTGACAGAAGTTAAATCTCAAAGGACGAATTATTTCGAGCACGCAAACAAATTTTAATCGCCCGGAGTTGAACATTTTAATGAGAGAATTTAAAATGTCTAAGGCAAATTTTATGAAATCGAGGATTTAAATGACAGACATTTTAAAAGTTGGAAATATATTTACAACTCCCACGAAATTTTTCGAGTTGAATTTATTTAAACACTACGAGATTTTAAAATGGAATTTTAAATCAAGTCAAGTGATTGTTTTTCTCGCGAGTTGTTTAAATCGCCAAGAGTTAACTGGCAGATTAAGAGGAAAATTCGAATTTTTTTTACAAGGAAGGAATCATTATTAATGGCAACTGCCATAATAACCGGCTGACGACCAGCCCACTACTACGCTTGAATTAGAAGATTCCGAACGAAGATAGTGGGAAATTGATGAAGGTGCTAAAAATAGCCCCAGCACTACTTAGCAGGATTCTCCGAGAAGAGTTATTTAAACAATCTCTTCTCTCATTTCTCCTCACATTATTTCGAGGTTGAAGTTATTTTCCGAAGTTGCTGGAGAATTTAATTCTCAAAGAGCTGAAAGTGTGTTGCTGCGACTTCGAAGTTGAAGGTTGAAGTTATTTTCCGAAGTTGCTGGAGAATTTAATTCTCAAAGAGCTGAAAGTGGAGTTGCTGCGAAGTTTAAACGTTGAGAAGTTGAAGAGGTTGAAATTTCATATTGCTGGCAACTCTTTATTCCTCTAACTGCTGAAGTTGACAAAGTGAAGTCAAGGTTCGAACAATTTGTGCCGGAGAAATTAGCTACATTGCTGAAAGTTATTAGCTTGCTGCGTTTTTTCTTCACCAGTCAGAAGTGCAGTTGCTGAGAGTTGTCTCTAAACTCAGAGATTTTTATACAGTACGAGGTTTGGAGTTAGAAATTTATGCCGAGAAATTTTATTTTCAAAGCTAACTCCGTATTCGCAGCCATCTCGGGAATTGTTTTATTTTATTAATCTGCAGCCTAGCTTATTCTTCTATTTTATTTTGCAGATGGCTGGCGCAAAGGATGTTGTAGGAACAAGCAGAGCCGCAGGCAGAGCTGCAAACACTGAAGCAGGCAAGGCTGGCTCATCCCGGCAGGCAATGATTAAGAGGCTCGCTAAGCCATTTCTCCCAAAGTCAGCAATAGTTTCAAAGTTGGCGGGATTGAATGACACCAACCTTGGTTCATTTAATCTGAATGCACTCAAATCGAGGATGTTCGGGCTAGGGGGCCATCAACCATCCGTCACGGCACATAATATAATGAAGAGTGGAATCTACGCAGCTGCTAGTTTTCCGCCAACAATTCAGTGTCCGGAGCTAATTATGGAGTGCGCCAATCACTACAAGCCAGAACGTAGGACGATTGTCTCTCCGGATGGTAAACTGCTCGCCAACTTTACACCGGATGCCATCGGAGAGGCATTTGGGATTCCAACTGCTGAGGAGATGTTATACAGAACAAATAAGAGAGCAGACAAGATGTACTCTTCCTCTTTCGAAAGAGTCACTGCAGTCATCAACAGAGTGTGGATGCAAAAGCCGAGGCCACCCCGCACTAAGCTCCCAAAGCAGATAATTGCCGAGGACGTGAAACAAGAATATTGTGATTTGATAATGATGCTGAGTCGGGTGAATGGGAGTGCACAGGCTTACATTTTCGAGCCTTGGATGTTCTACTTCATCGAGATCATCTTGGAAGGAAAAGAGTGTGTCGATTGGGCTAGGATGATTAGCAACCACATCGATGAGCAATTCAGGAGCTTGAAGGTGACTAAGACTTTCTACATGAGCTCATATGTGATTTACATGTTGGCCAGAATGACTAAATACAGAGGGATTTCGTACAAAGAGCCAATCGGCTGTGCCCCTGGTCAATTCAAAATTCATGAAGCCTGCACACAGCTACATTTGGTTAACATCGCCAACTATAAACGGGCAAATGATGCATTCACAATGCACATTGCGAGGACGCTTCAACAAAGGACGCAACAGAGAATATCTAAAGAAGCACAGACATTGATAGAGGAATATGGGTATTGGCTCATCCAATTCCCGAAATTCACATATATTAGGCTGCAGGGGTTCACTTCGTATCCGTATCGGTTACCACGATACCCCACTGATCACATAGTAATGCTTGAGGTATCTAGGCAATTGATTGCCTACCATAAGATTCAGAAAAGGAAAAGGGTATTTGATTTCATCACCATGGGGAAATTCCATTGAGGTGTGTCCCTTCGCGTGCGTACCCGAGAGGCGAGGGACGAGCTGCAATCTTATCATTTGTCATATCACTGTGCGTGCGTGGATTGATCCTTACGGAACATCCCGATGGTTGCACGCTGAATCACCGCATTAATGAGCCTATCTGGAGGACTTTTGGGCAAATGCAGTGGATGAGGCTGAGATAAGAAGAAGGATGTTTTCCAGACTTCCTCTCAAGTTGATTAGAGAACGTGAGATTATTCCAGTTCCCGACCAGGTGGAGGAGGATGTCAACGTTATGCAACCCGACTATGGTTCAGTTAGGGATACTCCTGTCCCACCACCTGATTGGTCCGAGCCAGAGATCATGGACTTGGACACTCTTTCTATCCCGGTGATGACTTTTACCATGACTTGGGTCGACAGACATGTATGCAGACTTAAGAGCAAGTCGATCGCCCTTACTTACAGCTTGATGGGTGACCTAAGGCCGTTATCGGTAAAAAGAGGGAAACAAATTGCTCAGACATCGAGGGCACAAGTGGAAGTGCCAACCCAGCCGATACCGTTGAGGATAGAACAAGCATCACCCGTGCACTCACAAACTCAATCTTCGAGTTTAAGAGTGGTTTCATTATTTGCCGATTAGAGGGCAGGATTAGAGGAAGAGCGGGGACTTGGGGAGGTAGATCAGCCCAACGCCCGAGAATCAGCTAGTGTCAGTTTATCCAGGGGCGGCCAACAGGAGGAGGAAGAGGAAACAATGGCCGACACCCATTTTCAGCAGATGTTGGACACGGCTTTGGAAGAAGAGGAAAACACAGAACAAGGGACCCAAGGGTCGGGAGATACCCAGCTTATAGAGGAGGATGAGCCCGAGCAAACCAGTGCAAGAAGAGAGGAAGTGCACGAGATGGAGGCAACAGAAGAACAACCCCTTGTCATTTGTAATCCACAGCAGACAGTGCCTGATTGGCTTTCCGACAGAATGAGGAGAGAACCCGAGGATGACACGGATCCAGCCATTGAGATGGAAGAGTTCCTCAGGAGGATCAGCGCGCCACCAGAGAAGAAAAGGGTCCGAAAGTTTTCAAAGATCTCGACCGACGAGTCAGGTTCCCGCACGCTTCAGGTGGCTATTCCGAGGGAAGATTGTGATCGAACCGAGGAGAGGCCTGAAAATTATGTGATCACCACAGTAGAGTTGGGTCGTCCTACGGGAGCCCAAGTTATCGAGGAGTTTGATAACTCCTATCAGGCATTGAAGGATCAGTTGCTCCGCACGGAGGGGAAGTATAATAAATTGAAGAAAGAGCACAAAACCTTGATAGGATATATGCAGAATCTAGCACGTCCAGGTGAACCAGCAGACCCGGCAGTGGAACGTCCATCGGAGCTTCCGAATGAGTCAATTGTTGCCTTAGAGGATTTAAAGAAAATGGAAACGGAGGCGGACAAGTGGGTTAGCCGTGTTCATGAAGAGACAGGGAAATTCATGGAGGACCTTGCCGATGCTTATCGACAGGCCTCAAATATTTTGGCACGGATGGATATAGTAGATCAAGCCTGGGGTGATACTCGCATCTATCAAACGAAGACTGTACTTCGTTTGGGGGCTTTGATGCATGTACCTCTAGAAACCTTAGTGGATGGAGGTGTGATTCAGAGAGGTGATAGGTACGATTTCACCAGTTGGTACTCCTCGGTGGTCACAGGCCGTGGATTTCACGACGCAGCAAGGGCAGATTCAGCTAAAGTGAAGAAGGCAATGGGCAACATCTTGGGGGGAGTCCTCAATACATTAGAAGCCATATTTGCTAGAAAGTTGGTCCCAGAGGAGATAACTGCTGATGGTTTGAAGGTTAGACTGCCTCCATTCTTCTCAGCTGCGAAGTCACTTGTCCTGGATGACTTTGAGAATGTCTCCACGTTCTCTAGTATAATTCAGCATACCCAGGACGCCTTAGTGACATGGAAGAAATCCTGCATCAGACACGGGCAGACGGTAGCAGTCTTGGAGTTCCAGCTCAACCATATTCCACCGATCTCTACACAGGAGGTTGAAGCAGTATTGGCCCGGTTGATCGAGTTTGCTATCCGGGAGAAGGCCAGTGGGAACGCGCTGCTTGATGAAGATCTTCTTGATGATGGTAGTGGGCATTAATTGCTCATTATGATTCCTGCAGGGGAGTGGAGAATATTCTGTGCATTCATTGCCCACTCCTCTTTGTGGCGGTTTTTAGGACAAAAACCCTAATCAGGGCATAGGTGGCTCGATCTGAACCCTTCATTGTAATTCAATTTGAGCCGTCCGTTGAAATGGGCTAGCTATAAAAGGGGCACCCCCCCTCATTTGTAAATTATTAGAATTAGAATCAGAGATAGATCAGAGCTAGAGAGTATTGGAGATAGAAGTTAGAGAGTAGAGCTTAGAAGTTAGCTTAGATTGAGGAGGAAAGGAAGTTTTCCCATTGAGGACTTTGTAAGAAGTTGTTGTGAACACTCTCATAATATAAGGATTTATCATTGTTTGGTGGTTCTATCTTCTATTGTGAGTAGCTAGCAAGGCTTGTTCGTCTTTCCAATTCAAGGTAGATAGAGTAAAATAGATTTTATTTCATGCAAGTAGTTGTTAGCTGTGGAGTGTGGCGTTGTGATTTGAGCAAGTCTTCTCGTCCATACCACTAGCGGACTTGCCGATGGTAAGTTCGCCTTGCGTGGTCAACTGGAGTATCAGCACTTAACTTCGATTATGGTTCATGTGTTTGTATGCGTCGTGTTGACGGTATGAACGTGTTGTGTCATAGTTTGAACATTTTCTCATCCTTTGAAGATTGCACCAACTTTGTCGGAGTTGTTCAAAAGGAGACAAAGCAAAGTTTGGTTTGAAGATTGTTTAAGTCGATCTTCGTCCTCCACCCTTTTAGAAGTAGATCTGTAGAATCCCTATCCCTATCCCCTTTTAATTCTGCATTTTCCGAGTCAGTTTAGATACCAGAACAATATCGCCAAATCATTCATGTCCTAATTGCTTCACGGAATTGAACAACTACGTAAGTCCCCTTTGAATAACCAGCAAAACACATCAACCAACTGAGTCTATTCGCGATAAAAGGAACCTTGGAGTCGAACACATGAACTTTCAAGCAATCTTAGCATGTGGGACACTTTGATCAAGAGAGAATAGAGTGACCGTTGGGGCAACTTTATTCTGTGCTGGCGCTG